>CAOLHI010008026.1:0-11217 GCA_948474755.1 Ctenosaura bakeri | reverse complement strand
ATTAACCAAAATGGAGACTGTAGACAAGCTACAACTTGGAAAGGCAGCTATGAAACAACTAAGTTCCCCAAGTGTAAAGAAATGTATTGCAATTCAATACCAAAGTTAAAATAATCCAGAGCGTAGTATTTCCAATTACTATGTATACTTGTTAAAGCTGAACAGGAGAAAAAAAGATGGCTGAGGGGAAAAGGGAAACCCCTTTCAATAAACCCTAAAATCCATTTCCACACTACACTGTTATAGTGTATTATTCCACTTTCAACATCCTATGGAAATCCTGGGGTCTGCTGTTTAGGGAGAAGCATTTAGAATTCTCAGCCAGAGAGCTCTTGGACCTCAGTAGACTATAAACCCCAGAATTCTGTGGAATGTTGAAAGTGAAATAATAACACTGTAACAATATAGGGCGGAAATGGCCTCTGTTTCACTAGAGTAGGAAAACTATAGAGCCAGCATGGTGTAGTGGTTTGAGTGTTCAGCTACAACATACAACAAGGCACATAGCAAGAACAGGAAGGCTATTAAGCTAATGAAATCCACATGGGGGTGTTTATTGATGAATTTACCAGGACAATGTCAATGAATGCAAATATTGTTGACTTTGTATATGTATGTGTGTCCGTGTCTGTATACACACACACACACTATATACATACATACATGCAGATAGATAGATAGATAGATAGATAGATAGATAGATAGATAGATAGATATTTGGGGGTGAATTGTTATTCTGGAGTTTTGATCAGATTTTTAATTTTTTTAAAAAAAAAATTTTTTTTAATTTTTTTCTCTTCACTATTTCAATTCCTATTACATGTTGGTGGTTTTAAATTTGATGCTTCATTTTATGCTTGGTTTAACCCCCTCTGTTTTTACAATACTTTTGTGTGTTTGCTTTTCACTGTATTTTCATTATCTTGGCTTGGGCTATGCCTATTTTCTTTGTAATTTACCTATTAGGATGATGACTGTATTTCAAGAAATAGGGAAGTTTTTCTGAAAAAAATTTCCCCATTTTACCCAAGGGGGAAAGTTACTAAGATAACATTCACAAGTGAATTTAATTCCCACCATCCCTAGCTCAGCATGGCTATTGGCTCTGTTGGCTGATGCTAACACCCCTGGAAGGCCCTGTATTGAGGAAAGATGCCAAGCACCTATCAGAGCTGAAACTTCCTGCCACACACAAACAGAGGAGGATTTGTTACCCAAATAGTGTAAAGCTGTTTCAGGTACAAGCAAGAATTGTTTTCAATAAATACTTATGCATATACTAGATTCCCTGATCCACTGAAGGGTTCCAGTAAGATCTCCTTGGGGGGAAAGAAAATGCAAACAATCTTCACTGATCTTCTTCTTTTTCCCCCCCTGCCCCCCTTCAAAAATCCCATACTTCTTGAAAATCTGTTCTGGTAGATTTTTGGACTCTCCAGAACAGAGTTGGAACTGGTGCTGCAATTTGCAAAGAGGGGAAGCAGGAAAATGGGGGGAAGGCCCTTTCCCCCTCCCCCTGTTGGGTAGAGAAGGCTAAGCAGAACTTCACATAAGGAATTCTCTTATGGGCGGGGGGATACAGTGGATCCAACTCTACATACTTTCCAAATCTTCCACATGAATGTGAATGTCAATGATGCAGGACTCCTAGCTATATGAAAAGGTTTGCAGATGTAAACTTGTATATGAACAGGTGTCCATTTCAGACCTTATGCTGAACAAGAGTTGGTTGAGGGGAGACTCCTCCTTCATTCATTCCATATATAATAATCGCTCCACATTTGCTGGGGTTTAAAGGGGAAACGGGACCCCTGTGAAAGTGAAAAAAATCTGAATAACTCTAGGCCCTACCAAACCATATTTAACACAAAAAAAAAGACGATCACCATATTAACTATCAGGGACCCCTTTTTGGGGCAATCAGGGTTCCTTCAAAAAATGGGTGGGTGGCTGGTGGGGCTTCCTGCCACCTCCATTGATGCTCCACACCATTTTTAGTAGTGATTACAAGCCTTGTTCAGAGTTTCTCAGTTTCATGAGGCTTGCAATCCCTATTAAGAATGACACAGGAAAACAGCAGCGATAACAGCAAATAATCTGTGAATAATCAAATCCGCAAAAGTAAAATTTGCAAATATGGAGGGCTGACTGTAAATATATGAATGAAAGGACAATGGATTAAATAAAGTTCCAAACAATCCAAACAAAAATATATATAAATTGCTTACTGATGTAAAAGCAAGCAGCTCCTCTTCTGTGAGCTTATGGACCGGGTTGTTCCTCTAAAAATCTATGCTGAAAAAAAAACATTTTTAGTATTAATTTTCAAAAATTCTGTACAGCCTTGGAGATTTTGGATAGAAATCTTAACCTGTTTAAAAAAAAGTCAACAAATTAAAATGACAGCTATGTTAAATCAAAATAAGCATCACACAGTTCATTGTTCTCGGTGGAGCAGAAGCCTTTATACATATCACTGCTTCCAGAAGATCAGGCATCTACTGCTTCTGCCCCGAGCACAGAAAGATTTCCATTTTGAACTACAACTCTCAGTGACCATGATGGCTTAAGGGATTTGTAAGATGCAGTCCAAAAAAAGTCCTTTCCAAATTCTATTCCAGCCTCCTCAAATGGCTTTCCAGATCACTATGTGTGGAACCTCCCTTGCCCTGAAATGTTTTTCCACTGATGAGGTTTTGCAAAACACAATTATTTTTTTTTGTAGTCAGGCATTGAGAAGATGACGGATGGAACCAAGTATCCTCTTACCAAATTCCAAGGATAACAGCAAGCTCTTCAGCGCATAAGTCAGGCATCTGGTTCTGATGAGATTCTGCAAACTTTATTTCATTTAGGACAGTGTCGTCATTTAAAGCATAGTTCTGTTGGGAAATACAGACAAGTGATAAAGGGGACCCCAAACCTTTCCCATCTGTTTGGAAGTTGCTGTAAAAATAAAAAAAAGTAATAAAAAAATTTGAACAGCAGCAGCAGTTTTAACATTGCCAGGAATATAAATCCTGAGCTTGAAAAACCAGTAGAAAAGATTTTCTTGGCTAGCAGAACAGCAACTGTGTTGAAGAAAATTTTTTTTTTTAAAAGAAGTAGGGTGGTTGACAGAACTGTGAATTAAGAATAGAAGTTATGTGATGGAGCAGAAGCATTTGGAAATAATTTTTTTCCTTTTATTTTTCCCAAACCCATAAAATCAGTGGTTTTCAAAATATACTCCAGGAAATCCTGAGGGTCCTTCAGAAAAAATCAATAGTGATAAACAAGATTTCTTGGAAGACTGCAGATCTATGCAAGAAGTTGTCTTCAGAAGCACATCCAAAATGAGGACAAGATCTAGCAAAGATAAAAGACCCACCATCCAAACATCCCTGCACGCTTTACTGTTTGTCCCAAAATGCCTTCTGGGAGAGTAAGCAGCCTTTTAACCAAGTTTTTAGGCCTCCCAGGCTGATAAAAGACCCAGGAGAGGCCTAGGCAATGGTTCACTTCCTGTTTTTAAAAAAGGTCACTACTGAATCTAAATTAGCCCGGCCTGGGGGCAAAAATGTGGCAAAATATTTCTCATACCCCCTCGAGGGCATTGGGGGAAATTTGGGGGAAAAAAAATGTTCTAGGAAAAAAGTTTAAATTTTTTCCCCCCCCAAAATGGAGATTACTGGCTAATGTGCAAGTCACATAATAAACCATCCAGTCTACAAGAATCTATACAGAAGTTGTTTCAAATTAAATTCCAAGTTTGGCTCATCAAAAATCTGGTCTTACCATCTCCCTTTTATCACTCTTTAAATTCATAATTTTGCCAAATCTATGCAAACTTTTTGGGTTTTTCCCCTTCCACTGCTGGTGAAGGGTAAAGTTTGAACACAAGAATTTTCTGCATACAGCCTGAATTGGTTATTCACAACCACTGCTATTAACATAAACAAGCTGAACTAGCAGATAAGTTTTTGGCATGACCCCACAAGCCTTTCTAATGCCTTTCTAGGCATTTAGGCCCCCCAGCATGTCTGTATGTCCCAGTTCCCTGGAAGTGACACAGAATTGCGCTGGAGGACCTGAGTTCCCCAGAGAAGTGTTCTTCCTTTATAGTCATAGTCGTATTGATATATCCATAGTTTGAAATGTTCCTTTATTTTAGTCATTAGCACTTTCCCCCTCCCCAATTGAAAACCGAAAATTACATTATATAAGAAACATTAATACAACTTATCTTGAACATGCACTATGAAGTTTTTATTTTGTATCATCCATAGAAAATCCATTTATTATTTTATATAAGACAACAAATAATTAACCAGACACACAAAGAGGACGACATGGCAATGTGTTCAGCAGCATTCTGTATGTAAAAATTTGGGTTTTAAAACCCATTCAGTTCTATACCTTATTTAAAAATTCTTCTAGTGGGGTAGGTGCTGGACAAAGTTCACGGTGAGGAAGAGGAACATCATCTTTCCTTTGAACGTCCAATATGAGTTGTGCTACATATTTTTCCTGAAATCGTGTTCTTTTGCCCAGAGCACCTGCAGGAAATTAATTATTAAGAAGAAATCAGAAATAGAGAACTTACAGTTTAAAGCATGGGTAGAGAACTTTTGGTCATCGGATGACGTAGATTTCAATTCCAAGGGATTAGGGGTTTTTGTAGTCCAACACAATTGAGGGCCAAAGTTCCCCATTCCTGGTTTAATGATACATCCACGTGCATATGCAAATTTTAAAGGCACAATAAAGTTTTTTTTGCTGACATAAAACAGGCCTGAATCTGGTCTGTATCTGGATGGAAAATGGTCGGGAAAACCCCCATGCATGACATCCTCATTTCAGTACCAAAGGAAGGATAAAAAACATCTTAAGAAATAAACACAACAAAATGTAAAACTTGGAACAGAGATGCATATATAACACTTTTGTATATTATAATGCAAACAGCATAGTTAATTAATTAAAACAGGAAAAGTAGACACATCGAAAGCTTCAGTCAAAAAGGAAGCTGCAATTAAATACTCAGTTTATTTCAACAAATCATCTACATGGCTTAGGATCTGGATACCTTGAAGTGCCACTTCCTTCTACCTAAACCTGCCTCTGCATTACGATGGTCTTCCCAAGTCCTTCCTTTCAAAGGGGGAAAAAAGGGGTGGGGTCTGGTAAAAGAATGCTAATACCAACTGCAGCATGCTCTTCCCCGTGGTGCCTTGTGCCATGGCTGATCAACAACCAGCACCTGGCTGTTTTTAACCTGTCTAGGTGTAAATTGATTTAATGCTTTTCTGCTGCTCAATTTTTCCCGGCTTAAAAATTATGAAAGGTTTTACTTTTGTAAGCCACTCTGGGATAACACTTTTTTTCTGAACATTTCTGTTTAAAATCACCTCTCCACCCTATCACTGTGTTATGCCACCTGTCTCCTTGCATGGGTTTTTTTGTCACCTTCTGCATCTGCCTCTAATTTTAAACCCTGATTTGTTCTGAGTGTTAAAAAACTAAATAAAACTAACTGCATCTGTATTTTTTTAAAAAAAACAGAACAAAATGTAATTGGACCATTGTTGCCAGAGCTGGTAATTTTGCCTTTTTTAGAAAAAGAAAGAGAGTAGTTAAAAAAATATTTGATTTCTAAGGGAACAGGAGCTTGCCCTTACTTGTTTTACTTGAAAATTACAAACAAAACATGAACAGATAACTTATTTCTTCAGCAGGTAGCGACTTTTTTATATGCTTGAATTGGCCCTTGGGGAGGCAAATTGTTAAGGTGGATAAAGCCAGAACAAACTCCTTTTTTAAAGACTGGTAGATCAAACCTGGACAATCTGCTGCTGGTGCTTCCCCATTAACATGTTCTGCAATGCAACCGTTCAGAGAACTCTGCCACAGGAACTCACACAGTGAGACAGTAATTATGCCTTCAATAATTATGCTGCCTCCAACAACATTCCCAAAAGATTCTAGCAGCAGCTGGATAGAAACTCTAAGCAATACGCAAATGACAATGTGAAGCAATAATATATGTATAAGATGAAGTTTATAGTACTATGAAAGCTGATGAAAACAAAGCGCTAGTCTTTGTCCTTTTTTTCTACAACAGATCATTCCCCATAAAAGGAAATTTCCATTCTGTCAAAAAAGGATAGGAGACTCTTCTCTCTTGTTCTTCCATGAGCAATTGAACACTTTAGAGATTATTATTTAATTTTAAAACAGTACATAGTGCTCATATTAAAGAAAATAAAGCACCGAAAAATAAACAAGAAACTTTTTTTTAATTACACAGAATAACTCAGTATGCTAGTTGGTAGTCTGCAGAACTGCAAACTGCAAAAAATTTTTTAAAGGGTTTTGCAAAATCCCTTTGGGGGACTGACTGTTAGAGTACCAACTAAATCTTGTGAGCATTTTTTTTAAAATTTTGCGGGATCCACTAAATTGTACTATTCTGTTTTTATTCAGTCATGCGGGGTTAAAATTCAAAATTCATTTTTAAAGTATATTTTTCTTTCAATATATTCCAAAATGCATTTAAATGGGTTTGATATGGTCTGTTAACTAATTCAAAAAAAATATGATGATGACAATAATGACCTTTTAAAAAATTTTTACAGGCCTCTGGCATTTACCTTGAGCCATTTCTGGGGTCTGGATAGGGGGGTGTTCCTTTTTTTCCCTTTTAACCTATACACTTTTAATCTGTTTTAATTGTATTTTATATTTATTCTAATAAATAGATAAAATATGACTCCATTTCTGGAAAAATTATAATGAGAAATTACTATTCTATTTAAATGATTTTCATGTCTAGATGCCATTTCTAGAAAAATCTTTACAAACCTAATTAATTATGACAAAAAACTCTCTCTTTAAAAAGTTTGATTTGTTATATTCAATTAAAGTGGAAGAAAAAGACAAAACACTCTGGAGGGCTATATCATTTCAAATAAATCCTCAAATTTTAGTTACATTAGAAGGAACAACGAGAGGCTTATCTAATTATAGCACTGTGAAATCACTAAATTATGGATTATCACTGCTTCAGTTTGAGCCCTTCCAAGTACAGATTTATAGCTAACTCATAAAAAATTTACTTGCCCAAAACTTGTTAAAAAGCCAAACAAAATTAAAATAGGGAAAAAAATCTCCCTTTAATGTGGTAGGTTAACATATATATTTAAGAATAAAAATCTGTGTTCACGCAAGTAAGTGCAAGGCAGACTATAACAGTCTCAAAAAAGCTGTTCGTTGCTGTATTAAATCTATAGAGAAATTGTTATTAAAATGAGATCCATCAACTTTTAACATCCTGCCTTGACTTCTGCTACTGCTGTGAATTTTGGATGCCAACATCCTTAATAATCAGGTTGAAACCAAACTGGATGACACAGATTTTGGTCTTTCCTGGCTTTGGTTTACTTTTTTAAAAGATGCTGTAACACCATCATGATAAAATATTGCTTTTCTCTTCCACCCCCAGAACTAGAAAGCTTCCACAAGACCTTCATTAGCTCACACTGAGGCTATAGTAACAAATCTTGTTTCTGACACCGGCAAATCCCACTTAACCTCACTTATCAGAGTGCTGCCATCAAAATAACTTCCCTAGTCCATCATTCTAACCATAAATAAACCCACACATTTTGGGGGTTACCAACTTTGGGTTCTGATTTAAAACTGGTCTTCTAACATTACATCTAAGGGCTAGTCTACCATATTTTTAAACTATATGAGTAAACCCAAATGTCTTTAGGAACATGTTCAAAAATACTGAGTAAACTTAAGATCCAAATAGGTTGGCTTTTCTGTCATCTAGAAAGTATAAGGTTGCCTTATTGGTGCACAAAGAAAGGATAATTCAGTAGTTCCTATACCATATAGAAGAGTTCAATTCAGCGTTAATTATATTTGTAGTTGAGCAGGAAGACATATGTCAGTTTTCTGTAAGCTACCAAGGAGGTCAACACTGGCAAGTTTATGATGCAAGAAGAGGTCATGTAGGATCATTTGAAGAACTCAAGCAAGTGGCGGGGGGGGGGGGGGATAGCAATAGCTGAAAGCAATGCAAAGATTTGCTTTGTTATTCACACAGTGTGCAAATAAAAAGGGAAATACTTGGCTGACAAATTCATTACAGCGAAGTGTCTCTGAACAATGAAGAGAAATTGAAGTAAAGCCCCTTAGGGTCATCATCTTAACAGAGGAGCAACATTCAAGGAAACCCGGGGACCTCCTAGAGACACTGACTGAAGATTCCCCATGGATGGAAGTCCAAAAAAAGAAAAAAATTTAGCCAAAAACTTTAAATTTTTATTATTTCCAGAGAGCCATCTTTGTAATGCTTATCCAACAGATGGTCAATCTAGATGTGATGATGTCTGTGCTTTTATGTGTATTTGCTTTAATATTGTGTTGAACTACCGTAAGTCCTAATTTTGAAAGAAAAGAAGGGTAAAAGAAATAAATAAAAGTGTTTTTTTCTTAAAGCAATAGCATTAATTAATCATTATGATCACAGAAGCCTCAAGGGGGGAAATTTTAAAATTTCCCTCCCAAATTGTGATCCACAAACACTCCTTCCTCATAATTTATTTCATTGGGAGGAACCCTGCCCCTGCAAATAGTACAATATGCTACTTGCTAAGAAGCATTTAATAGCATGTCTGGTTTGACCCTATCTCTTTCTTGCCTGCTGGCCTACATGAACAGACTAAAAATTTTTGGGGGTAATATAGAAATAATTTTTGAAATATCCAGTGCTGATTTTCAAGGTTTTTTTTTTTTTTTAGGCTCTAAGCTGCCACAGAATAAATCAGTTTACTTCACAGTGACAGTGAAGAGTTGTAACGTGTTAACTTAGTTTATGATGTTCTTTTGGGGAAATTGTGCATAACTCACTATTTGACATCAACACACTAAATAATTTAAATACAGCAGGTGCTACGTTTTTAACATTAAATTGTATAATTTTTGCTCCTTTCTTTTCTGGCATGAATTCACAGGTTATCTTTGTGAGGACAATTATATTAAGATCAGTGCCCTTACAGCTCAAACATTCAAGAAAAACTTAAAGAAAAAAAAATCTAAGTAGACTATACTGTTTTTTACCCTTACTGATGTTCCACATTGGCTTGCTCATTAAACTATTAAGCTATGTATTTGAGTAAAAACATGTATGAACATTTTGAAACCATTATTAAATGTCATCAAATGACCTCTTAACACATGTGGTTTTCTTTTCAGTCCTATCTCTTATAATGACTGATAATCTCCAAGTTAATGTCTTAAAAGAAAGCATTTATGTCACCCAGTCTAGATGGAATACACAATCAAGAAGAACATGAATGGGTAAGTAGAAAAAGAGAACTACAAATAAGTTTAGCTGTAGATGTAAATCTTTCATTGCATGAGTTATGGGCTCTTTATCAAAGCACGGAAAGACAAATCAACAATGCAGTTGTGTTGCATGGGCAGGGGAGAAAGGACTTTTAAAACGCTCTAACCCAAGACAAACTGCAGCCCCAATTAAGAAGAAAAATACAAGAATGAAAAAAAGAAAATAGTCCCATTTTAACTGGAAAAACATGTACCGTAACTAGTCCTCGGGCAAAGCATGCATTCTCTTGCAGGCCTATGATGTTTTTCAATGGCACATTTGTTAGTGTTCCCTGTCCTGCTACCTTAACAGGCTTGTCAGGTCAGCAGATTTTTACTCATCACTTTGTATACTAAAAAGCAAGTAAAATTGGTAACAGAACTTAGCTCAAGCTTGGTTCCAGAAGGCATGAATGATAAATTATCATTTTTTTTGCAAATACCAGATGATTTCTAATAGTGCACTGCAGATCCTAAAGGAACAATTAATGATTTTGTACTGTTTCATAATGTGATGACTTTTAATTGTCCTTAAAAATTTATTGCTAGGTCCAATAGGAATAAATAGTTCACCCTGAGATCATCTGAAGTCAGAAATGACTTGAAGGGACTCAGCAACTACAACAATATCTGAAGACCTCAGGACAGCTTCCAAAAAAATCAATTTAAAACAGTAAGTTTCAACAATAATTTAAAAATTTATTTTTAAAAAATGTAAAATATAAAACTATTTATTACTTAGTTAATTATTTATTAAATTAAATTATTTGGTTTATTTAATGTTATATATTATATATTGAAAACACATAAAAAAATATTTTAGAATATAATATATATATAAAATAACTGTATTTTATATATATATTATACAAATATATAACATATATTTAAAACACATGATTTAAAAAGGTATCAATGAAAAATTAGATGATTTTAAACCATTTTAAACAGTGCGACCACAAAGATGCCCAAGCCAAATCCAAAGGCCGCCCCTCAACTTCCCCACTCTGCAGGGGGAGGTTTTTGGGGTCCTTACCTGTGCCTCCAGTTCCCGCCTGCGGGCTGTCTTCTGGACAGCCTCCGCCTCTTTTTCCCGCTGGGGGCAGCTGCCTGGCCACCTCCAGCTGCCGGATCAGCTGCTCACGGCTCTTCACTGACTCTTCCTGGGCATTGCGGTTGGGGCTCCATCTGCTCGCGGATTTGCCGCGCCCTCTCAGCCAGGACCTGTGGAGAGAGGGGGCACGATGGGAGAACAGGATTGGGGAATTGAAAAGCCAAGGAAGAAACCCGAGGGGGGAAACCCAAACCCCGGCTTCCTCTTCTCAACACCCCTTTCCCCTACAAAAAAACAGCCCCCATTCTGCCCCCTGGGGAGGTTTAGCTTGGAGAAGATTGAGAGGGAACATGATACAGCCATCATTCAATGGGAGGTCAAGCAGAAGAAGGAGCAAGGTTGTTTCTGCTGCTCAAAAAAAGACTAGAACACAAAACAATGGATTCAAATGGAACACGTCCAGAGGAGGGTGACCAAAATGGTAGAAGGCCTGGAAACCATGAAGTCCTATGAAAAACGGCTGAGGGAGCTGGGTAGGTTTAGCCTGGAGAAGAGGAGGTCATAAAAGGGGACATAATAGCCATGTTCAAATATTTGAAGGGATGTCACACAGAAGATGGGGGCAAAATTATTTTCTGTTGCTCCAGAGACTAGGACATGGAGCAAGAGCTTCATACTTCAGGAAAAGAGATTCCACTTAAACTTTAGGAAGAACTTCCTGGTGTTAAGAGCCACTTAACAGTGGAGTCTGCTGCTGCCTGGGAGTTGGGGGGAGTCTCCTCCTT
>CAOLHI010008025.1:0-11120 GCA_948474755.1 Ctenosaura bakeri | reverse complement strand
GCCCCAGTGAGCACTTTTAAAAATATGGGAATTTTTGTGCAGTGTTCCCCCACAAGTTGGGGAACTGATCTCTTCCCTCCCCCCCCACACCCCTTTTTAAAAATGCCACACGATTCCACACATCAAACTGTTAGAACTGAGATGAAAGCAAGCCAGGAGCTCAGGGGCGGGTTCAATAAATATTAATGACCCCAAAACGGGGACTACAAAAAATAAGACCCTTAAAATGTTTTGGGGAGTTGAAAATTGTCAGCACTATTAGGGTTTCTCCTTCAAATAATAAATGATTTAAACTGAAAGGGTTTTGCCAGGGGGACAGTTCTCATTGACCCTAAAATTTCCCAAGTCCCACAAGCCTCTTTTTTTTGGGACCACCAGATGTGCCTTTTTAAAAAACCGTGGTGGGGGGGCCAGTGTGGATGACTTTATGTGTGAAATAAGGGGAGTCCCTTTTGGGGGGCTGTTCCCTCATTTTTTGCTCCTACTGTTTGTTATTTTTTTGAGCACTACCCTTTTATATATGATGTTATATTAGGGGGCTTTGAAATCAACAAAAAACAGCCCACCAGTTTTTTCAGAAATGAAAAAATTTTAACATTTCAGCAAAAAGGGGAAAAGCACAAAAGGGGAAAAGGGGAAAGGGATCCCCAAAGGGCCCTAGTGAGGGGGAGCTGCTTCGGGCCCGGTGCACGGGGGGGTGGGCACGGGATGTGGGAGAGGGGTGGCAGACCCGCCCTATACCTCTTAAATTTTGGCCCTGCAGACCAATAAAACAAGGTCCTGTGTGTTTTTTTTGCTCATGTAGAAGAAAAGACTCAACAGACTGTCCATTTGGCTCTTGTGCATGGGATAGGGGGGCCATTTTCCCTTTAGGCACAAAATGTTTTAGGCCAGGCCTAAAGATTTAATTAAAAAAACTGACAGGGGAAATATTTGGGTTTCCCCAGGTCCCCAACTGTACATATTTCCTGATGTTCCCTGAGTTTGCAGTTCCCAGATTTTTTGCGGGAAGTTTTGGGGGAGTTACAGTTCAATGACATTTTTGGGGGGCTTTTACAATTCCTTCCTCCAGATAAAAAAAAGCCCCAAGTTGGGGGTTTGGGGGTTTTACAAATACAAATTTTTTGGAAAGACCACTATTTTTCTTCCCTCCCCCCCCTTCTCCCCCCTACATAGTAGGGTTGTGTGTGTCTGATTTTGATAGGAGAAAAAAGCAACAGCATTGTCAGAAAGGTAAATTTTTAGCTCCCCTCTCCCCCGTTTTTTTTCCTCTAAATCATCTCTTTTGTACTACTCCTGGTGATAGTGGGGAAAGGGAAAAAACATATGAGCAAAAACGGTATTTGTGTAAATGAAGGTTTGCTGGCCAAATAATTCTCAGAGAAGTGTTGTTAAAGAAATAAATGGTGTTTGGTGGTAGGGGGGAAGGTTCCAAGAAAGGGGAAGGCAGAAAATGAAATATGATTAGAACTAAAAAATTTTCCCCGGCAAAAAACAAAAGAATGATGTTTTCAGTTTTCGGGCTGTTCTTTTCTCTGCAGTCATACACAGCCCAAGCCAGAGAAAGTCAGACACAAACCTATCTATCAAATCCCACCCCTTTCCCTTTTTCCCTTAATTCCCCCACACAAAAATGAAAACAAACAAAAAATTTTAAAAGATTTAAAAAGGTGCTCATGCTGAACAGCTATTTGGGTTATTATTTCACACATCAGTCCCCCCTGTTTTTTTCGGGTTTTATTTGTTTTTTGAAGAAAATCATCTCTTGGCCCAGCAAAAATTTGTTTTTGAAATTTGAAAGGTAAAACATGACAGTGTTTACAGTTAATGGGATTGTAGTTTTAGTTTGCCCCCTTTTGAAAGAAAAAGACACATGACCCCCCAAAAAAAAACCCTTTTTGTGTCTGCACCTCTGTTACCATATGTTCCCATTCCTTCTAGGGGGAAAAACAAAAATTTTCACAAATTGAATTTATTAATAACCAAAAGAACATATAAAGGTCACACTGGCGGGGGATGTTTTTTTTATGAAATTTTAGATAGGATTTTGCAGAAAACTGATGGGTTTGTGTAAACCCTTCACCTTTTTTGGGTCTTAGCATTTATGAATACAATAAAAAACAACCATTTTAGATTGTTGAAAAAATCAGAATTTTTTTCCCCCATTTTATGGGACTTCCCATACACATTACCTGACTAAAAGGAACTGTTAGGCCCCATCATTTTTTTCACTCCAGTATTAAGAAACAGGATTTCCTTTTTTTGGTTTCCCCCTTTAAAGCCTCACAGCTTTGTCAACAACCCCTCCAGGGTGTGAAAAAAACAGTGATGTTTTTAAAGTTTTTTACCCCAATTTTTAAGTCAAGCCTAAAGTCCCTCCCTTTAAAATTTTAACCCAAGTTTTTTAATTTTTTTAAAATTTCAATTTAATTTTAAAGTCAAATCGGGGAAGCCAACTTTATACCCCAAACCCAAAAATTTTTCAGAATTTTTTTGGTAGAGTGCAAAAAAGAAAATTTTAAACTTTAAGCAGCGTCAGCTCTCCACATTTACAATTTTGCCATCTGGTTTTCCAAAAAGTAAAGAATAGGACCCTTTCCCTTATTTCCCCTTACTGAAGATTAAAAAGCTTTAGAAGGAAACCCTTTCCTCCTCAAGCCCATTGCCTAAATTTTCCTTTCCCTTCTGAAAAAGCACCCTGCACTTGGGGGGTAAGTCTTGTTTTTGCTTTTAGGAAACATTTTGAAGGGCCCTCCTTACTGGAAATAGGAAAAGGCTCCCGGGCAGCCCTCAAGGTGTAAAACCCCCATTGCCTAATCTGTTTGCTGTTCCCCTTGAGGTCCCTTTCCCCTTTGGGTTTAAAAGACAGATTTTTTAGGGACCAGAAAAAAGAGAGGGAGGTATTGTTAAAGTCACAAAGTTTTGGATGAATGCATTATTTTACGGGAACCCAAAGGGGGAACAAGTCAGTCATTAAAAAAAAAATAAAGTTTTTGGGGTTGAGTCAGTGCTTTCTTTTTATGCCCGAGTAAAGCCCCAAAGTTGAGTCACTGAACCCACTAAAGTCCAACTTATTTCCAAGTCATCGTTTTCAGCCCTTACACCCCCCAAAAATAACGTAAAAAAACCCCTAGCTTCAACCCCCACCTTTTTGTAAAAAAGAACGAAGTCCCCCTGCTCCTCCCCCCGCTGAAACCCTCCTCCTTCAAAAAAGGTAACTATCATCCCTCCCCTTTTCCAAATTTTTCTTCCCCCAACCCAAGCCTTATATGGTTCAAAAGAGTATCTATTTGTATGTTTGTCAATTCAAATAAAATACTTTTTTTTAATGTTAAGGGGATTTCCCCCGAAGTTGGTACTGGTATCATGGGTGAAATGATCCTGCCATTACCCTCCCCTTGGCTTTGAGCTAAAATTTCCCCCCAAAATTTTAAGGAGCCCCGCGGGAAATTGCAGGGGGCACCACTTTCCCCCATCTTAGGGTAACAACTGTATGGGCACAACAATACCCAAACCCCATGGGTTTTCAGTCATAAGAATAACCAACATAACGGGAAACCCATAGGTTTTTTTTAAAGGGCCAACTCCTAAATCCCCTAAAGGTCATGCCAGCTGGGGCACCCGGGAAATTGAATAAATATTGCCTGTGGACTTTTTTGGGAAATTTTGGGCCTTTTTCCCCCAAGAATTTTAAAGGGTTCCCAAAGACCGAAAAGTCAGGAATAAAAAAAAGAACTAATAAACTTTGCAAAATTTTAAAGAAAAAAAGCTGAGGTAAAAAATCTAGGGAAAACCCTTTTTAAAAAGCCCTTTTAAAAATGTATTTCAAATAAAAAAGGGCACATACATAGCTGTGGAAAATATAGGGTTTTATGTTTAGCATAAGAGGGTTCTTTTTCCTGTTAGGGGAAGGTCATTAAAATTTTCAATTTCATGGTAAAAAAAATTTAATGACAAGTGTTTGGTTTTTAAAAAACCAGGTGTGTTATTAATGTTTTTTTTTTCTTTTTTTTTAAAAAAATGACATTTTGTTCGGGAGCAGTTTAAAAACTGCTCATAAATAGCAAATGCAGCTCACTCTCCTTTTCATGTTAATGGCCCCTAAGGATGCCACCAAGAGAACTTTAAAAAAAGAGCATAATGTACAGTATTTAAGGCATCAGTCCCACTGTAAAAAAAACCCCCAAAAAAAATGTGTTCATTTAAAGAGGGCTGGCATATTTTTAAGTGTCATGACAGGACAGCAAAAATAGTTGTTGTTGTTGTTGTTGTTGTTTTTGGCCCTTCAAGTCATTCCTACTTTGGGAAAAACCCCCCATGGGGGTTTTTTAGGGGCTGAAAAGTGTATAACATGGGCCCCAAAGGGGTTTTCCCTGACCAAGCAGGGAATCAAAATACTGATGTCCAGGGGCGTAATTTAAGCCCAAACCCCCACACAATGCTTACTGTATTTTTTTTAAAAAATGGGGAAAAAGAATTTGGAGGTTTTCTTTCCAAAAATTTCCAAAACATATCTTTCAGTAATCTTTTTCCCCTTTTTCTTGTTAGTGGAAATTTTCCATTTTTCTGCTTTGCCCCCACACCCAAAAATTTTCTTTAAGGGGTTTTTTGCACTATAATGTTTTTAGTGTATTATTCCACTTTCAACCCCGGTTTTGGGGTTTGTAGTTTTCTGAGGCCAAAGAGCCCCTTTGGGTGAGAATTCTAAATGCCCTTCCCTAAAGGGAAAATCCAGGATTTTTTTGAGGATGTTGAAAGTGGGGAAAAATAGCACTATAACAGTGTAGTGGGGAAAGACCCTAAGACAAAATCTTGCACAAGATAATAGTTGAACTGAAAAACTTTAAACTCCATCAGGGGCCAGGTGTTCCCCCCCCAGGACAAAAAATTGTTAAAAAATACTTCCCAACCATGCATTCCTTTCCCTTTATTCATTTTGCTTTTTGACAATTCCCGGGTTTTGGCAGTAAGGTTTCCCATCCTTTTTCCCCCTTTTTACATAGTCTTTAAAAATTTCCTCATTTTCTAGTACCTTTTTAGGGAAAGCAAATTTTAAACCCAAACCCTAATCCTACCACCCCCGGACCTTCCCTTTGAAACACATTTAAAAGTTTTTTTTCCCCCTTTTTTTTTCCCAAAAGGGTAACAGCCCAGAACTAAATTTAATTAAAAAATTTTGGGATGTCCAAAATTTTTCCTACTTGCCCCTAAAAGCATGGGGAAGTGTTGCATGGGCATTTATAACTCCAGCAATAAAATGGTAAGTTTTAAAAGGGGAAATGCCATCCAACAAAAAGCTGCCTTTTTATATCTTTGTTGCAGTGGGAAAGGGGAACTAAATTTTAAAACTGACACCAAAAGGGGAGCTATAGAAAAATGGCCAGTATAAGGAAGGGGAGCTGAGCACCCAGACCCGTTGGGGGTCCACCAAGCCCCCCAAACTTATAATTTTTCTAGCCTACAATAATGCCAGAAAATGTTTACACACAACCCATAATTGATAGCATCCCATTTTCACTACCTTTTTTTCCCGCCATGGGGCCCGGTAATTGTATTTGGATAACTAGAGCTATTTTTCTTTATGTTTTGTTGTTGGTTTGGGTAACTGAGTAGAAAAAAAACCCCATATCTTGTAAGGCTTAAAGGGCTTTAGATAATTAATTATTGGTGTTTTTTCTTTAAAATAGTTTTCACCACTCTGGTCTTTAAGTTTTTCTGTTTTTACTGATTCTTGTGTTTATTTTAATGGTTTTATTATTTAGTTTGTTCTCAAATTGGTTTTTTTGCTTGCTTTTATAAAGGGGAATTAAGATGCAATAAATAAATATAGAAAAAATCGAAAAGGGAAAGTTTTTTCTAAAAGAACCGCCCCCCAATAAAAATTTAGTTGGGTACAACAACCCCTTTAAAATTTCACCCCCCAAAGAAAACAGGGAAAAAAAAAATGGTTTAACTGTAAATGTTTTTCCTATGAAGGACTTCCATCAAAAAACCTATAAGTTCCAACAACAGCACATAATAAATCCAATGGGGGAGGGAGGGGGGGAGAAGAGATGGCCATAAGGCACCCGGGAAATTTAAAAAAAAGATTATTTTTTTTTTAAAAGGATGCCTCCAAAAAGCCATTTAGAGGGTGTGGAGGGCATTTCCACGGGAATTTAAAATTCCCCCAGGGGACAAAAAACCCAAATTTTTGGAAATTTTTTTTAAAAAAAGTTTTTTTTTCTAAAAATGGGCCCCAAAAAGTCTATGGGGGCAAGAGGTGTATTTCTACCATGTTTTGGCCCCCGGGCCAAAAAAAGAAGCGGGGTGACCCCTTTTCTTGTTCCTGTGGCTAAAAAAAGGGCCCCTTCTGGGCTAAAATGGCCCCAAAAATCCCAAAACATGGGGAAAATGCCACCATACCCTCTAGAGGTTGTTTGGGGCAACCCCCCTTTTCCAAGGAGGTGCAGCTGCCCTGCCCTTAAATTCTCTTTTCTTTTGGTCTTCCCAAAAATGACTATACAACCCAATACCCCCTGGGCATTATTGTGGGGCCAAAAATTTTCCCCCCCCTTTCTCATATGTGGGAACAGCTCTCATTATTAAATTCCCAAATTTCCCCATAATTCTGCTTTTTGTCAGAGGTAAAAAAACATGCCTGCCCCTTTAAAATGAAATTACAAAAAGGAAATTTATATACTGCTAAAAACCCAATAATTGCAAGCTTTAGCATATAAAACCTTTTTGTGTACAGATTTTTTGTTTTTGTTGTGTTCAGGCCAAAAGTCATGGAGGAAAACCCATCACATTTCATAGAATCATAGAGTCGGGGAAAAACCCCAGGGCCATTAGTTTTACCCCTTTCCCGCTATGCAGGAACACCCATCAAAGCATTCCCGAAAATTCCCCCCCAGTTTTTAAAACCCTCAAAAGAAGGAGATGCCACCCACCCAAGGGGGGGAAACCCCCCGCCCGGACAGCTCTCGGAAATTTTTTTGAGGTGCAAGTGGAATTTTTCTTTCCTGTGGAATTCCCCTCCTTTTTCCAGTCTTTGAGCAGCACAAAACAAGGGCTTTTCAAATTTTTATCCCTTTTAAATATTTTTTAAAAAAAGGCTTTTCATGTCCCCTCTTAACCTTCTCTTTCCCGCAGACTAAAAATACCCCCGCTCCCCAAACCTTTCCCTTGGGGGATGGCTTCCAGAACCCCTTTACCATTTTGGCCCCTCCTACAATTTTTCCCGCTTGTCAAAATTTTTTCTTAATTGGAGACCAGAACCCACACAGTATTCCAAATGAGGCCCAACCAGTGCAGACAGAGTGGGAATTCCTTTTATCTAGACACCATAAATCCTATTATGAAACCCAAAAATCACACTTTCCCCGGCTACTCATCCCAACCAATTTCAAACTGATGTTCTAATGGGATGTGATCTTTGTTAGTTTTACCAGTGGAAAAATTTTCTGATGATGATTTCATCCTGAGGGGGAAAATGGAAAAAATCCCTTTTAAAAAAAGGACCTTTTTCCATTTCAAAAAGGCCCGGGGGGTCACTAAAACATCCCCAACCCCTTTTTTTTCGGATTTATTAAAACAGGGGGTGGGGGAACTTTTAGAGGCCATGGGGGTCCACACCGGAGGCCAATTTTCCCTCCTGTAGACCTTAGGGGGGGGCAGCCCCCCAATTTTCTCCCCCCCCCCACCCCCAAAAACAATTTTTCCCCCAAAATGCCCTCAGGGGACATAAGGCATGCTTTTCAGCCTTACAGTGTCCATAGAGGACTTTTTTAGGAACAAAACAAAAAAAAAACCCCACTTTATTTTTTAAAAAAAAATTGCAAAGTTTCTTTTTTGAGCAGGGGGTGCCCAAAAGGGGGCCCCAAAAATAGGGGTGGAAATCTTCCAACCCCTTAGAGATCATTTGGGGACAAAAAAAAGGGGGAAAGGAAAAACTAAAAAGTTTTTTAATGAAAAAAAGGGTTTTGGGGCGGGTTACAGGAGGCCCATGGGCTGAAATTTTCCCACTTTAAATTAAACATTTTATTTGGAAAAACTAAAATTAAATGTTTAGCATGGTGGTTACACAAGAAAAAGGTTTAAAAAGAGTTTCAGAGATGTTACTAATGTATTATACAAATTTATTAAAAAGTTAATCAGCATAATTTAGAGAAGCTTTGTGATTTTCATTAGTAGCAATGAAAAAAAAAATTGTAGTGAAAAAAAGCATGCAGTTACAAACTTGGGGCTAAAGGGGGAAATAGTGATAAAAACAGCAGATGAAAAAAAACCATTGCCAATATGAAAATTCCACTTCTCCCCTCTTTTCCCGTACAGTACTTGACTTTTAAAAGCTGAAGCTAAAACATGCTTAAAAAGTTACAATTGCCACTTTACTCCCTTCCATTTTCAAATATTAACTAAAAAACCCCCAACTTTTTTAAAAGGGATTTTTTAAATGATTACAAGAGATTAAAAATAAAGGGGGGCCTTTTTGGAATCAGAAAAGGGAAATTTCTGTCTGCCCCCAAATTTTCCCTTACAATTAATTTCATGTTTTATTTTAAAAAGAAACCCTTTACCCCCCACAGTTCACTTAAATTGGAAAACCCCCATTAATTTTAGTGGGTCTACTCTTAAAAAAGAACTAGCCAATATAATCACATGGGGGGAATGTGTGATCTTCCCAATACTCTTTGGGTGTAATTTCCCCTCACCTCAGGGGAATGTTAGGAGGCCCGATTTGGACCCGCCCTCCAAAAGGGGGGGCCAAAGGTTTCCCCTCTGCCCACTATATGAAAGAAACCCGGGAAATGCTATTGTTTTTAAAAAATTTTAAGAAATTTTTAATTTCTTTTTTAAAAAAATTTTCTGCATTTTAACTACTTTTTTTAAAAAAAAGAGATTTAATTGTGTTTTTTAAAGAACTTTCTAATTGGACCCCATTTTTTAAAAGGGTTTCAGTCCCCCAATTTCCCATGTTAGGAAAAGGTGGGATAAAATTAAACAAAAAATTTTAAGAAGGAAAAAAAATTTACCTTGGAAATCTGTGATTTCATTGGTGCGGGAAAATCCCCCCACTAATGCAGATCAACTATTTCACATGTTTACTGGTTTTTATAATTGTTGTGGTCAGTTTTTACTTGGTTGCCAATTTTCTGGTGGTGATTTCCCCTTTTCCCCCTTGGGGTATCCATGGAAAAGGGCTTTGTTTTAGGATTAATAAATGGGAAAACCCAAGGCAGTGGGAGACCCCGACAAAAGACACATTCTTCTGAAAAACAGGTTTTTAGGGAAAAGATCACCCTATGCCCCCAATGCAGAGGCAGGAGAATTTATCTGTGGAAAAGAAATTTTTAAAGGGTTAAAATTGTTTATTCTTTTTTAAAGGGGTTACAGGGGTTAGAAAGGGTCTTAAAAAATTTTTTTAAAAAGTTTCACTTAATTTTTCTGCATGTTGCCCCCCCCGGCATAGGGATGGGAAAGGGGGTCAGATTCCAACACTTCTGCGGTGTCACTGTGTTTTTTGGCCTTTTCCCCCCTCCCCAGGCACTGATAGCGAATTTTAAAAATTTCCAGGAGTTTCCTGTCAGTGGACACATGATTGTGCCACCATCCCACACTTCCCTTACATCCCCATTTCTTGCCAAAGGGAAAAAAAGCCCAAGGGCGGCGTTTCCTGCCCCACGGGCCCCAGGAAAGACCCAGCTGCTCTGCAGAAAAGAGGTGCGTCCATCATCCCTCCCTTCCTCAGAAACCCAGTCCTGTGGGGAGGGAGCGTTTTTTCCCCCTTTCCCCCAGCAGAGCCAGGTTAAAATTTGCCACGGGAGCACAACGGGAAAAGTGGGGGATGGGGGGCCTCAGAGTTTAGAAAAAAAGGACAAAAATTATTCAACTGAAGGTCGGGCCCTAAGATGGAATAGAAATGAGTCTCAATCCAGAAAAAAAGGGAAATGGGCAACTTTTAATACTGTTTTTAAAAAAAATTTGCATGAGCTTTTTTTTTGTAAAACCTTTTTTTGGGAAAAAGTTCAGAGTGATATTAAAGCCTTGGGTTTTAAAAAACATAATTTCACCCAGTCCTTTAAAAAATTTGGGCGAAAGGGGGTAATTTGCATCTTTTTTTTTCCCCACAGCTGGATAAATATGTTTTATAACCTGATGTTTTATTTCACTCTGTATGAAAACCCAAGAAGTAGGTTTATAGCCATGAAAGTTCATGCTAAAATAAAAACCAGTTGGGGCTTGGGCCCGTATTTTCCCTTTTTTTCCCCCCCTTAAAATGTGTTAAAACATTTTGGGGGGCATGGGGGTGGGGGGGGGTTCACCCCCGGGGGGAATGTTTTTGGGGGGGTCCCAGCCCCCAGCCATGCCCCACACACCGTGGCCAATTCTCCCAAAAGGCCCCTCCCTACACTTCAAGCTCCACCCGGATTTTAAACTTTCAGGATTTATTTTCTGTCGTTTTCCCCTGGTCTTTAAAAAAATATCCAGAAATACTTTGGTTTTTTCTGGGCTATTTTCTGGTAATTTCTTGGGACCAGGTACAACATTTTATTCCCCAAAATTTCCCCCCCGGGTTTCTTTTTTAAATTTTGAATTTTCCCGAAAATTTCTGCTCCTTTCCCCATTTTTTTTCCCTTTTAGTTATTCATGTAATTTGGGTTGAATTTACAATGTAATTTCTAATTTGTAAGACATTCTGGGGTCCCCTGGCTGAAATGTGGGGTAACAAAAGCTTAAATAATTTAAATAAATATTGTAAAAAACGTTTAAAAATTTAGACAGGAGAAAATTTGCCCTTCAAAAATTTATAACACCTCAGCAACTACATCCCAGTTTTAAAAGCCTTTGGAAAAAGCCCGTGCAATTGAAAAAACCACCACAAAAACCCCCCAAAAAATAAATGGACAAAGGCAACAACAACTAGCAAAAAGGGCAAAATCCCCTGGAAACCCACATTGCAAGTCATAGCTTTTTTAGACTACTTTAAAGGGTTGAGCTGGAAGTGTCCATTCTGGGGCCTATTTAGATTAAAGTTTGTGGGGCTTCGTTGTGGAAATTACCAAATCCTTGGGTTTTAAGAGAAGTGGGGAAACCCCACCCATTCACCAAAAAGGGGAAAAATTTCCCTCTGTGCC
>CAOLHI010008024.1:0-11611 GCA_948474755.1 Ctenosaura bakeri | reverse complement strand
TTTTTGGGGGGGTTTTTTTTAAAAAAAAAAACCCCCCCAAACTAAAAAAAAATTTTTTTTTGGGGGGGGGGCCCCTCCCAACCCCGGGTTTTTTTTTTAAAAACTTTCCTTTCCCCAAACCCCCCCCCTTTTTAAAAAAAAACCCCCTTTTGGGGCCGGTTCTGTTTTTTTTAAAAAAAAAAAAATTTTTTAAAAAAATTTTTTCCGGGGAAAATTTTTTTTTTAAAAAGGAAAAACCAAAAAAAAATTTTTAAAGAGGGGGTTTTAAAAAAACCGGAAAGGGAAAATTTTAAATTTTTTTTTTTTTTGGGGGAAAATTTTGGTTTTGGGGGCCCCCAAAAAAAAAGGGTTTAAAAAACCCAAAGTTTGAAAAAAAAAAAAAAAGGGGGGGAAAATTTTTGGGGGTTAAAAAAAACCCCCCGGGGGGAAAAAGGGAAAAAAAAATTAAGTAAAAAAAATTCCAAAAAAAACCCGGGGAAAAAAAAAATTTTTCCCTTTAAATTTTAAAAAAAAAAAATTTTTTTTTTTTTTGGGGAAAAAATTTTTTTTTAAAAAAAAAAATTTTTTTTTTGGTTTTTTCCCCCCAAAAAAAAAATTTGGGTTTTTTTTAAAAAAAAAAAACCTTTTTTTAAAAAAAAACCCCTTTTTTTGGGGGGGGGGCCCCCTTTTTTTAAAATTTTTTTTTTTTTTTTTGGGGGAAAAAAAAAAACCCCCCCCCCAAAAAAAAAAAGGGGAAAATTTTTTTTTAAAAAAAACTTTTTTTTAAAAACCCCCTTTTTTTTTGGGGCCCCCAAAAAAAAAAAAAAAATTTTTTAATTTTAAAAAATGAAAAAAATTTTGGGGGTTTTTTTTTAAAAAAAAAAAAAGGGGTTTTTTTGGGGAAAAAAATTTTCTTTCCCCTTTAAAAAACCCCCCCAAAAGGGAACCCCCCAAAACCCCTTTCCGGTTTCCCCCGGACCCAAAAAGGGCCGGTTTGGGTTTTTTTTAAAAGGGAAAGGGGGGGGAAAATTTAAACCACCCCCCCCGGGGCCCCCCTTATTCCCAAAAAACCCCCTTTTTTTTTTTTAAAAAAAAGCCGGGCCCCCCCCGGGGAAAAAAAGGGAAAGTTCCCCCCCCTTTTTTTTTTTTAAAAAACCCCCCTTTTTAAAAATTTGCCTTTAATTTTTTTGGGGGGGTTTTAGGGGGGCCCTTTTTTTTTTAAAAAGGGGGGAAAAAATTTTTAAAAAATTTTAAACCCCTTTTAAAGGGGGGGGGTTTTTGGGTTTAAAAAAAAAAAGGGGGTTTTTTTTTTTTTTTCCATTTTTTTTTTCCCCAAACCCCAAAACCCCCTTTTTTTTTTTAAACTTTTTTTTTTTTTTTTTGGGGGGTTTTTTTTACATAGTTTTGAGAAGATTAATTTGATTGACAAACCAGCAGGATAATTTAACAATGCCCCAAGTGTCAGCTTCACAAATACACAGATCCTAGTGGGTAAAATCCTATTTCATTGTTGAAAGAAAAAACTATTTCGTGCTTTCTGAGATTCTTGTTAGGGCTGCTTTGAAACTGACACATTTTGATGCAGATGTTACTTCTGTGAGAAAAAACTTTGTATACCTATATAGAAAATGCAGTCAAGTGGAAGTGTATGTGTGGGTATGTGTAAGAATGACAGAGAGAAACTGACTTTCGGTTGCATGTCGCTGTTGGAAACAGCTTGTTCGGAGTAGCACTCCGCAACTCCTGAACCCCCACCTGAAGAATTCCAGCTGGTTCAGAGCACTGGTACGGATCCCCCTCGGAGGCATGGTTGGGAAGAGGTCCGAGAATTGCTGTCCAAGTTTTTCTACAAGGAGAGAGTGGAGGCACTGCGAGGATCACAGGACCACGACGACTCTCCAGAGGGTCACCCTCCTAGTGGCACAAGCACCGCCAACGACTTTTAAATTAAGAAAGCACGAGAGATCTACTAGTACCCGACTTGGATTACAATTATTTAAGATCGCGAAGTATGGACCTGCAGGTTTCGATTTATAGCTGAAGCTGCCATATGAAACACAACTCCAGAATTGCATTTGAAAATGCGACAATTTAAAGCTACAGTAACTGGGCTTGGTGAGTGTGGCACTTGGAACTTTTCTTTTCTTTTGTTACTGATCCTTTGAATATAACAGTTTTTTTGGACAAAATATCATTAGAAGCTCATTTTTGGAGTGCACTGGACTTTATTTAGATTTGGAAAGTAAACATTTTTAAGTAACTGATTTGACTCTTTTTTCTTAAAGCAGTTTTTTTCTCTCTCCTGCTAGTTCTGCTTGTTGAGATGCAGAGACTCGTGGATTTATATGCTGTTATAGATACATCCCTCTGCATATTTCTTTTGGGAACTAACTTGGATTTGTTTGGATTTGTTCTCTTGCTGTGTTTGCTGAAAATGTACTTTGGAGTGGTGGTTTGATGAAGAGGAATCTCCGTGTTTTCTTTTTGTTTATTAAGCACTGTGGATTTGAAGCTATTTGTTATCTTTGCACCAGGGTTCTGACTTTGGATTGGGTTTTTTTTAACTGACAATGAAATTAAATAGAATTATTTTAATGAATACAACATTGATTTTAAAATAAGCTGAATTAATTGAATCTAACTTCTATTTTGAATGAATTTTTCATGGGTTTTGAATTTTGTCTTTATAGTTGTTCAAAATTAGTTTATGAACTTTTCATGAACTTTGGAATTGGACTAATTCAAGATATTACAGGACATTAACACCTAAAATAGCTACCGGGCTAGAGAATCTAATAGACTGAGTTGAGTCTTGTTCACTGCAAGGAACATTTTTGGTGCTTCTAAAAAGAAAATATAAAAGGCTACTGGCAGCTCCTTGTCCTATTGAGAAGCAGCTGGATTCTACATTCAAAGCTTGGAGCTGTTTACTAAGCAGAGAGCAAACTTTAAAAGTCAGCCTAAAGAGTTGGGAGGGGGGAATTGCAGTGAACTGGGAATAAGCACTGCTTTTAAAGGGAAGTTCAATTTCTATCATAAACAATTCTTATATACATACTTTTGGAAAAATTTACTTTGAAATATTTGAGCTATAATTTTTAGACTTATATATACAATTACATATATTTAGTTATTTTTTGAATATATATTTCTCTTGGATTAATTAGAGTGCATATAAAGGTATATGTTGACACACATAATATTTGTTTTGTATGATTTTGTGTTTTATTGTATCTTTTTAAGAGACTTAAGGCTATTTAGGTACATTTTATAGGTGCCAGGATAATAAAAGAGATAGGATTTATACTGGGAGCAAAGAGAGAAGCCAGAAGAAGAGAAAAGGCCAAGACATTTTTGAAAGAAAAAATTTATTGTTAAAATAAAAGGACTATGATTGAAGAACAAGAAGCAGAAGGTCCAGCTGCAACAACGACTACCCAGGCAGCAAGGAGAACATCAACAAATATACCCACAATTCTGAAGATTTAATGTTGTAGATGATGGAGGAACTTAAAGAATATCAGAGAGGACATTAGAGTAGATACAGAGACAGATATCAGCAGAGGATTTAAAGGAGACAAGAAGAGATGAGAAGCAGCATATGAAGCATGAAATTGACAAACTGGCAAGTAAACTGAAACTTTAACTAAGGATGTTACAAAGATAAAGACTGAGACCAAAAGAAATAAAGGATCAAGTTACACAAATACAAGGAGAAAATGACTGAAAGTAAGGAGAGCAACAGCAGGATTTCATATAACCAAAGGCCTACAGATTGCTATGAAGATAGATGAAGTATGTATTGACAGACTGTTCACAGAATTCCTCTAGAATAGCGAGAGAAAGAAAATTACCAAGAGCATAAACCTTCACTTCGGGAATAGTTATTAACAGTATAAAATATTACAGAGGAGGTCATCTAGGGGAATGTTCAGGATTGAAAATATAAAGATGTAAGAATCTTTAAAGATATACCATATCAAATACTTAAGAAAGTAGAGAAGATTATAAACCTCTGGCTATTCCTATGAGGTCACAGATCATTAATAGGTATAAGGTTGAAGGCATTTCTTTTACGTATAAACAACAGAGATATAGGATTAATTCAGTTCCTAAAGCTAAGAAATCTATAGAAAGGTTGAAGAGAGACTTGCAAGTACCTACAGTTGAGAGAAAGAACAGGGAGCTCCCTGGAAGAAGAAAAAGAAGAATAAATAAAAAGAACAGATACAACAAAGAAGCCAAATAGAAACAGTAAAATAATAAGAATTTGGAAGAGGAAGGAGTAGCTTGCGGGACATACTACAAGACTAATTGAAAATTAGGATAAATAAATTTAATATAAAATTGCCAAAATGGGGCTAAAAATATACTCTTGGAATATTAAAGCTTATCCCAACTTTGAATACAAAAGAAGACAAGTATTTTACATTTGGAAAAACAAAAATTGGATATAATTTGTTTACAAAAGAGGTTCAGGATTTAAGTATCCAAATATGTCAGAAAAATCCCCAAACTGGCAGTTGTTTGAACTATGATTGATCAGAAGAAAAGGCAGATTTTCACAGCACATCATTTTTAACAATATGGTGCACAACAAAAATTTCAAGATAATACGTGTTTATATTTGGTGATAGAAGTAAATATCTGAAACAGGACAATATATTTTACAGTTGGAGGCATATGCACTCAACGGGAACTAACAGGGATAAATTCCCCCCCCAAATACTACAAAGAGATAACAGAAATATGTACAAGAAACAGGAAATGCAAAAAGTCATCGTTCTGGCACTTTAACGGGAGTTATCAATGAAAAGCTGCATAGCAGCTGTTCGGAAATTGGTCCCCTGATACAGGCAAATCGTCTAGGTTTTTCTCCAAATGACTATGGTGTTCTAGGTTTTATGATATTTGGAGATATAAAAATGGACAATTACATGGCTATATTTTCTCAGAATACAGTTAATGTTCTACAATTTGCACATAATTTTGACATCTAGCTTATAACAATTTCTTCCACTTTATGTTCGGATTATCCAAACTTTAGTATTAATATATAAGAGAGGCACATGGAGATTGAATCAGAGATATTTAGTAGGGAGAAGGATATCTCAAGCAAGCAAAATAAGAGTCAACAAACTCCTACTTTAGGCAATAAATATACATTGGAGTTACCAATTGAAAATAATTTGGATGCAAGTAAAGCTGCTATGCCAACTAAATTTTTATTACATGGAATTTTTAAATAATAAAAAAAGAGAGGAAACACAACTACAATTCCATTTTGGGGAATATGAAGGAATGAACATATTAGGAAAATCTCAACGCACAACAAGCATAAGACAACACATGAAGGAGTTTGGCAAGCCCAATTAAATCAATTAAAATTACTGCATGAAATAGAACAAACAGATGTGAAGATGAGTATATAATTTTTTAGCAGGGAAATAAACCTTGAAACTTTTAGCCAGTTTACTTCATAAAGAAGGGTTAGAAATATTATAATGGAGATCAGAATCGCTTACAGAAAATCTACAAAACAAGAGGAGATAAACAAGCTTTCTATAAATATTACATGAAGTCTATTAGTAGGATTTCCTCAACAAAAAAACAAAGAAAGAAATGAAGAATATTTGGAAAATGAAACAAAAATTAGATTCACCAAGGACAAATTATTTTGAATAAAACCCATATCGATTATGGAGATAGTAGAAGCTATTAGGAATCTGAAGTATGATACTCTCCTTATGGTCACTGCAGAATATTAATAAAATTATGGACATGAAGTTTCGATAGCCCTTGCCAAATACAATGCAATGAGATATAACAAAGGAGGAAGACCTGACACTGGGAAGGAAGCTACTTTGTTTTTATACCAATAGGCAGAAGAACATTATAGTACGTTAAAAATTATAAGCAACCAATTTCATTATTAAATGCCTTATACTATAAAATTTTGTAACACTCTGGCAGAGAGACTTAAAAAGATTCTTCAAGAAAATATAGACACATTATAAATGTTCTCTGCCAAAACAGAATCATGTTGAAATACAATATCTCAAGCACAGCTACATAATTGAGCAACCTATGCAGAAATATAATGAAAGTAAAATTGGCAGTGATATTTGTGGATGATGGAAAAGGCCTTTCATATGATTAATTGTTCATTCTTGAGACAGTCATTAAACAGGCTCAAAGCTGGAAAACAAATTCATTTCTTGGATTGAGCAACACACAAGTCAACAACAGGGAGACTGATTATTTTAGGAGAGTAGAACAAACACATCCAACTGCATAGACAAACAAGATCAGGTTGTCCCTTATCTCCATTGCTATTTTGTCATGACAATGGAAAATACTTAAGAATGCTATAAGGGAAGACAAAGCAATGAGAGGACTTCAGATAAAGAAATATCAGTACAAACTTAAAACATTTGCAGATGATTTGGTTTTGTTTTAGCATGACCCTGCAGTATTCAAGGGTTGATGGATATTGTTCTAATAATAGCAGAGAATTTTCTGGATTTAAGATTAACAAATAAAAAAACAGTGCTTATAGGAATATGAGGGAGAAAGAAATAGTAAGGAGCTTACACATTTAACAGGTTTTAATAAGTAATATCTGGGTGTCTCATCTACAAAAAGAAAACAATGAACTTATTCCAGAATGTTACCACCAAAAAAATGGAAAGAGATAATTAAGGATTTGAAGAATGGACTGACGTGACTATCCTACCACGGGAGAACTAGCTCATAAAAATGGAATGTACTTCCAAAGATGAATTATCTTTTCAAAACCTTCCTATTATCAGAAATACTAAGCCTTTTATAATATGGCAGAGAGTATTAGCCAAATTCATATGGCAAGGAAAAAAGCCAAGAATAAACTTGGGAATATCATGAGAATATTCAGAGGAAGAGGAGGGTTGGGATTTCCCAGACTTACAAGATAATATTCAAAGGCAGCAGCATTCACTTGGATAAAAGACTGGATGAATCTTCAAACATGCAATAATGCTGGCATTAGAGGGCAGCTCATTAGGCATGGGCTGACCAGGATGCTTATGGCAAAAAGTAGATAAAGATTTTGTGCATCATTTTGTAAGAAAAACGATTAATTTAAAATATGGATTTGACTGACAAAAATAAGAAACATTAGGCAGCTATCTATGTGACTTTCCTCAAGAAGCTTTCTTTGGAAGATCAACTGATTATATAAGTGGCTGTGTTATCAATGACATATTAGAAAAAGACAAATTTGGGTTCCTTTTTAAGATGAAGTCTCAAGAGAAAAATTGGAATGACAAGGAATAAAAGTTAATTGTTTTCCTTACAGACAGTTAACTGAAATATTTCTATATGGATGCCAAAACTTATGGAATAGAACAAAAAGAGCAAGGAATATTTATTGAAAAGCCATTGCAGGAAAACCACCTCACTTATTATCACATTTATATCAAGGGGATTTTGCACCAAGAAAAGGAAGACTGCAGACAGTTAACGGCAGTGATATTGTGGGGCTTAAAATGTCAGACATCCAATTCAGTTAGAGCA
This sequence comes from Ctenosaura bakeri, assembly GCA_948474755.1. Classification (NCBI taxonomy): domain Eukaryota; kingdom Metazoa; phylum Chordata; class Lepidosauria; order Squamata; family Iguanidae; genus Ctenosaura; species Ctenosaura bakeri. The sequence goes on along the minus strand of CAOLHI010008024.1, from coordinate 4,078 downwards.
CTGGGAAACAGAGGCAACAGACAGAGTCACTGTACTCTTAATACCTAAAAGAGAACTATTACAAGCTTTTTCAAAGATGGTACATGACACCAGAAAAATTAAGCAATACGGAAACAGCAGAATGTTGGAAGTGCTCAGGAGAATGTTGTACAATCATCTCCCATGGTGGTGGTTGATGTCCTAAGACTAAAAATATTGGAATGAAATACACAATATGATTTGTACAATGTTGAACAATTTATAAGAAACCTGAACTGTACTTATTAAATATGACACATATGTTAGATGGAATTGCTGTAAAGAAAATATTGGAGAATAATATTCTATCCCATTATCATATCTTGGATCCAATACGGGAAGGTTATGGAAAACCAGCACAGACCTACAATAGAGCAATGGTGGGGAGTTTTATTGAAAATTGTATGCAGATATAGTCTCAAAGCTTAAAAGTAAAATTAGATGATGACATTAATAAAGAATCACAAATTGTTCTGGATATGAACCTTGGTAAGTTTGACATAGTTTAACTCCATGGTACCATGTGCAAGCTAAGACAAAATCGGGGAATATGGAACATGTAAGTTTGGTTTAAAAGCAGGAACTATATCATGTTAACAAATGTAATGCGACCATAATGTTAAATATGTCAATGAAATAACAGTTATGAAATCCAGAGGAGTGCAAGATACTGTACAATTTAGGTAAAATGTACAGTGAGAAGTGTTTGTTTTATATGATTGAATTGCAATAAAATTAATTTTAAAAAAGAAATCACAGAGAGAAACAGATAGTTTGGACTAAAGAGACAAGTTTAAACTTCTTCCAACATCACAAGGCACATCCCATGTAACAATGGCTCTAACAAAGAGCTTCTTTTTTATTATTAAAATTTTTTAAAAATTTTGATATAAGCAGACAAAACACAAATGAAATCAATACATCCAAGACAAAAAAACAAAAAAATGATTAAATTAAAAAGTACAATACACCTCCTTATGCATTATTACTAGTAAAATAAAAAATAGAAGACAGAACATATTTAATCTAAGCTGGCAAGACAAAAGTTTGACTAAACAACCAACAAGAAAACCTCTTAAAAATGTTTACCTTGTTTACAAACAGCTCCTACTTAAATAAGTACACTCAACTTAAAATCATTACTTAAAATGACTAATAAATTTGTTGCTCATTATGTTTATACTCATTAAATTTTCTGAAAATTCTGATTTTTCCTAGGTTTTCTTTTCAAACTATATATCAAAAATCTATAATATTATTTATTTATGAGTATTTATTAAAAATCATTTTTGAAAATTGAATATTGTTCTAGGTTTTTATAAATTTTATACTGTTTTTTAATGTTTTATTGTTTCAAAAATGTTTTTATGTTTAATTTGTTGTTGGAAGCTGCCTTGCAGCTCTATGGCAAGAAATATATATAATTAATTAGTTAGTTAATTAATTATCAATAAACAATTAATTAGTCTCAGTAAATTTATTATCTCCATTAAAAAGGCCACACATATATTAAAAAAGAAATATTGAAATAGCAACAACATGTAATCATATTTAAATTTTCTGTAGTCTCAATCTCAGAATAACAATAAATCTAGAAGATTAAAAAGGAACAGTAATATGCAAGTTCAACATCCTAAAATCATCAAATCACCCTCATTATCCCTTAAGTAATCCATTAAAAATCTCCATTTCAAATAAAACTCTTTCTTCAGAGTTTCCCTTTAATTTGGCTGACAACTTATCTGATCTCTACAATTTTCATCAATCTGTTTAAACTATTTTAGCTATTGTCGGCATTTCCATTTTCTTCCAATACTTTGCATAAACAAGGCTTGCGGCCAGTAGCATATATTGAAGTAGTTTCTGTCTGTTTTTTTTTTTTTCAGTATTTGGTATTGCCTCACTTCCAACTCCTAGTAAAAACCATTCAGATCCCTTAACTTTTTGGTGTTTTCCAGGATTCTTTGAATCATAATCTGTATTTTCCATCAAAACTTTTTGACCTTATCACAGGTCCACTACATATGGGACAAATATCCCAATATGGTTCTTCACACTTCCAACAACTGTCTTTTATAGTCTTTGCTGATTTTTGATACTCTAGATTGGAAGATACCTACATAACATCAATCTCACTAAAAATTTTTTTTTACAGTCATAGAAAAAGAAAATTTTAGTTTCTTTCTAAAGCCTTTCCCATTGATTCATGGATATATTGTACCCAAAAAATTCTTACGGAGTTACCATATTTCCTTTAAACTTATTCACTTCCATGTCAATTTTCTATAAAAGTTTTATGACTTGGCAAAAAAAATGCTCATCAATAGTAAAAAGTAACACCCCAACTGTGACTCGGGAAACAGAAGGTCCAAAATGGTGGCACAACAGGAAAACATATAGCCTTTTCGCATTACCTTTTAGGGGGTGGGGGGGGGCACTCGTGCAAGAAGCCTCAGCGGGAAATTTGCTGCCGTTTTCCCTGCTGCTTCAGTTCTGCAGCAGCTTCCTGGTCACGGGGAGCCCCACGACGTGGCCCCCCCCTTTTCACAGCGCAACCTGGGAATTGCGGGCCCACCCGTGGGGGAGGAAGTGTGATGGTACTCCCAGGGAGGGGGTAGGGTAGGTACGGGGCCCCCAGCATTGCACGACCTTGCACCTTTTTTGGGCTTTAAGCCAAAATTTAAAAGGGTGTGTGCGTGGGAGTGCATTAGGGAACCCCGGGCTGGGGTTTTTCGTTTTAAAAACGCCGTGAAAAAAGGGCCATAGTCCCAAATGAGGGGGGAAGAAGTCCCCAGCAGCTAAAATTTTGTGCAAAAAAAAATAAAATGTATACCCACACCACTAGGTTGCACAGACAGAGGGGGGAGAGGCAAGGCCAGTGGGGTGGTACAAAAGCCCATTTTTTGGTAACTTGCAGCATCAAATAGGCAGCATAGCATCATTGCAAATGGGGTTATTGTTTCATACCAGAAATGTTTTATTTTTTTTTAAAAATGCCATTGGGGAAACAAACGGGGGCTGGTGGGGAGAAACCCCCAGAGAGAAAAAAGAGAAACGCAGATAAAGGCCCCGCCTCACCAGCTCCTCCTAGCATGTCACAAAAGAGTAGATCTTTACGTTTGACTAGAAAAAGGAAAAAGTATGGAAAAATGGAAGTGGTAACAGAAAAAAACCCCGGAAAGCATTTAAAGAAAATTCCCCCCAGGGGTCTGTAGAAAAATTTTAAAACGTTTTTTTTTTTTTAAATTTTGTAAGGCTTACTGACCTGGTTGTTTCATTTCATGTGTGCCTGTTGTTAGTTCTGGAGAAAGCATTTGGGTGAAACTTGTTGAACTGCTATTCTTTTTTTTTGGTGTGTTTTTGCCTTTTTTGGGGTTTAAATTTTTTGTTGAAGAAGTTATAAACCCCGGCAAGGCTCCCCGAGGATACCCGTAATTTTTTTTCCATAGGGGGATATGTTCATCATGAAAATGTGGACAAAGGTTGATAACTAAATACACAATATTTGTTCCCTTTGAGAATATTCAAAAACACAGTTCAGAGAGTTATAGTCATTTTTAAAGGTACAGAGCTTTTCATTATTATGGGCAAAACACCAAACAACTTCTTCCCATTTCTTTCTTCTTCAGAAATATGTGGTTGAATTTAAAAAAGGGTTTGAAGGGAGGTGGTGGTAGAGAGAGAGGGGGGGCAGATAAAAATTTTGGGCCCACTGTGGGAGCTTTCATGGCACTTTCTTTTTCAAGGGTTTTGGGCAGACCCCTGAAAAATCCCCCGGAAAAATTAGTGAAAAAAATTAGAACAGAAACCCCACTAGGGTGAGCAGGAGGAATTTTTAGGCTTTCTGTAGTATAAATAAAAGAAACCTTTGTGCTGGCATGAAGATAAAAAAAAGGAACCAGATCCAAAGTGGGGATCTTGCACCCCTGTTACACAGCCATGTCTATTAAAAAGGGGAAAAAGGAAACCCCCTGTGGGCTGGAGACATGTGACTGGAAAGAGGGGAATTTTGGAAATTGGGTGTTAAAAAGAAATGTGTTTATTTAACAAGAAAACTGTT
>CAOLHI010008020.1:0-10639 GCA_948474755.1 Ctenosaura bakeri | reverse complement strand
TCCCATCTTCAGGCAGTTTTTTTAACTTGGTGCAAAAGACAGCCAACATGTTTTTAAAAACTGCCTTTGTAATTTGAAAAAGGGGGAGATGAGAATTCCTTCAAGACAAAGACATTTTTTGGGGATTTTTTTTCCCTTTGGGAGAAACAAACAATGTGGTGTAATAAAAACAAAAAAACTGTCACTCAGAGACTTGGATGCTATCTGAACATTGAGGGGGGACCTTTCTTTTCTCACAAGGAAGAGTTTAAAACCCCCCGGGCATTAACTTTCCATGGGATTGGGTGTCCCTGTAAAGGGGGGAAAAGTCAAACTTTCCCAAAATGGGGTGCTGGAGGGGGGTTTTTTATAATTCCCCCAGCCCGCTAAAAACACAAATGAAAAAAGGGTTTAAGAGAAAACCTTTAACTGCCCCTAAAAACCCAAAGATAAATTTCAATTAGGCTGTTTTTTATTTTTGCCAAAATCATGAAAAAATATACGGTAGAAAAGACAATGATGCGGGGTGAGTTTGCAGCTCCTGTACCAATAACCCATGGTTATGTAATCCGGGTGCGGAAAAAAAAAAGGAACTTTCCGGGCCCTTTTGGGCAAAAACTGATTAGTGTCTGTGGACCCACCAATGTTGGCAAAAAAAAAAAGGGGGGAAAGCAAAAAATTTAAAATTCCCAAAAGGGTTTTGAATTTTTTGGGGTGGCCCCCTTTTTTTTGCTTTGTCAGACAACCCAAAAAAGTTTTAAGGGCATTTTTTTTAAATTACTTTCTTCTTCACTTGTTCCATTTTCAAAATTCTGAATTACAAGCCCGGGGTGTGGAGGGCTGAGTGCAGCGGGGAAAGGGGGAAAGGGGGACAAAAGGGACCAATCCTAGAAGTAAAAGTGGGTTTTGCATTTTCTTAGGACTGCTTCCTGTACACCCGGGGACGGGACAGGGGAGCCTGGCTCCATTTAAATTTAAAAGATTCAGTCTTTTAATAGGGTTGGGTTGTTATTTTTGTGCCTTAATTTTTAAAAATTGGGCCAACCCCAAGGCAACCCTATCACAGGGTTTTCTGAGGCCAGGATGCCCAAAGGGCCCCCAGGTGGGGGGTTCCATGGCTGAGTAAGGAATCGAACCCTGTCCAGTGTTTCAAACCTCAACACCCACCGGCCTTTGGGAAAAAAGGAGGGGGCCATTCCAGCCTCCCTAGAAAAGGGGGTTAGTACCCAGGGCAGCCCCCCCAAAAGGGCCCTCCCCCCCCAATTACTTTTCTTTGCATTTTGGTGGAAAAAGACACTGCCGGTGATCTCAGAGCCCCGGGGTGGGCCCTACATGGCACATGGCCTCAAGGTGGGATGTTATGGGGCCATAAATCATTGTCCTTCCCTGTTGTTTTTCTGCCCTGTTGGTCTTCCGATGCTGATTCATCCCCAATGGCGATGAGTCAGCACGGTTTTGGGGATCTAATTTGCCCCAAAAAGGGTTGCTATTCCTTTTTTCCCCCTTTGGGGTTGGGGGTTGAACTTTGGGGGCTGGTTGTGGAAAAAAAAAAAACAAAAGGTATAAAATCAAAATTATAAATTTTTTTTGGAGGAACCCGGGCCCTTTAACTATTGCTTACAAAATAATGGAACTCTGTTACTTTCTGAATGCAACTAACAAATCACAATATTTGGCTAGAATGGTCAACCCCCAGTGTAAATTTTAAAAAAAATGTTTTTTCAATGGACAAGTTTCCCCCCCCCAGGGTTTGTTGTGAAAAACAGCGGGGCCCCCCAGGATTTGGATTTAACCCCCCAAAGGAAAAACGTGGGGTGCTCAAAATCCCATTATGTGCAAAGGGAAATTTAAAAATTTTGGGTTTTTTTTGGTTTTTGGGGTTTGTTGTTTTTTATTTCTGTTTTGTTTTGGAGAGGGAAAGTTTTTAAGGCATGAAAAGTTGAATCTCTGGGGTGCAGAATCCGTGGATATGGGGGCCCCGTGACCCACAAGAAAGGGTTTCACAGATTTGTGGAGCTGTTGCATTGAGAGGGAAAGTTGTGCAATTGCACAACCCCAAAATTTTGTATTCCCAAAAACACAACAAACACACCTCCTCTGCCAGGCCTCCCAACGGGAGGGGGAATTCCCATTGGAAAAAATTTTCCCCTTGGGGCGGAAATGCAAACCCCCCCAAGGTTTTCCCGAAACATGGCCTTTCCCCGGCTCCCCCGAATTATGGGAAAACCCTTCCAGGGGAAAATTGGTTTTTCCCCAACTACAGAGTCAGAGTAGAGCGTCGATGATGGCAGAAAAACCCCCTCCAACCTGGCCCTTTTTTCCCATAAGTCACATTTTATGAAAGGGCCCCAAACCCCAAAAAAGTTTGGTGTCGCATTCACCCTATATAAAAGAAAAAAAAAAAATTCCAGTCTTCAAACAGATCACAACTACAAGGGGCGCCCCTCTGGGGGCAGGGGAGGTTTGTGGGGCGGGGGAAGGGCCCCCGGGGAAAGCGCAGGGAGGCCAAGTGGGCCAGAGCGGGAAAAAAGGGGGGTCAAGGGCCCCCCCCCCACCCCCAGGGCTTCCCTGCGCCAAGGGAAGCCCAGCTCCTGCTCCTGCCATGTTAGGCGGGGAGGGGGAAAAAGTCTCCCTGGAGGGGGTTTCCCCGCCACCAAGGGGAAAACGGGGCTCAGCAGACCCCCACCCCCCCCCCCAAGGGACTTCGAGCCCGAAAACGTCTAGGATGGTATGGGGGGGGGGGGCTGCGCACACTGGGGGACCCTCCGCTGCCGGCCAGAGGGGGAATTTTTGGGGGTGGGGGCCGCGCCCGGCCCCCGGCAGGAGCGCCCACGCCGGGCCCCCTCGGGGGGGATGGGGGGCCGGGGCCTGGCGGACCCCGGGGGGACTCCAGCCGCCGGCCAGGGCAGGAAACGGGTGGGGGCCCTCCCGGGGCCGTCTGGGGGGGCGCGCCCCCCGGGAGGGGGCTGGGGCGCCGGCCAGAGCCGGGGGGGCCGAGCGTGCGGCTTCCCCGGCTTCCCAAAAGCCCCCCCCCCCCGGCTCGGGTGGGGGGGCAGGAGGAGGGGAAAAAGGAGGAGGGAGGGAGGGAAGGGAGGGCCGGGGGCGGGGGGGGCGCCCGTGCCCAAAGGGCTCGGGGCGGGGCCCCCGGTCAAACGGCCGGAAGGGGGCGCTCGCTTGCTTAGCTCCGGGGGCCCAGTCGAACACAGGCCGCGCGCCCGGGGGGAACAGAAGGCGCAGCCAGCCCAGCCCAGCCCAGGGAAAACCCCCGCCCCCCCCCCCCCCGTTCTGTGAGCCTCTCTCGGGGGTCCCGAGCCCTCCCCCCCCCCCCGCCATGAGCATCAAGAAGAAGATGCAGATGCTCAAGCTGGACAAGGAGAACGCCTTGGACCGGGCCGAGCAAGCCGAGGCCGACAAGAAGGCCCGCCGGGGGGACGCGGGGGGCCCCTTCGGGGGGCGACCCCGGGGGGGCCGGGGGGGGTCCACGGAGGGGCCGGGAAGGGGGGGGGCTTTCCTCGGACCCCGGGGAAGCGGATGGCCAAAAAAAAAATTTTTTAAAAAGGTTTTTGCTGGATCCCGGGACGCCGGCAAACCCTTTGGTGATCCAGGGTCTGCTCTAGGGGGGCTCTGCCTGGGTGGTCCAAAAAAAAAAACTTTCCCAGATTTTTAAGGGGGGGCCACCGTAAAGGGGGAGGGTTTGTTTGCCTCCCCTTGTGGCCTCCTTTTTCAACACAGGCTCCTCTTCCTTGTCATTCACAGAATGGCCCAAAAAAAAAAGAGAGAAAAGGGGGCCAGGATTTGAAACCCCGGGGGCCCGGGGTGGCTGGAAGGGAAAACAGCAAGGGGGAGGATGGGGGCCCCCGGAAAAAGTTTTTCCCTTCCCCAGGGGGCCGTTTTTTTTTGGGCTACAGCTGCCAGAATCCCCCCTTTCCCGGTGGGGATTCAAAAGCAGTCCAAAAAAAAATTCCCATTGTATACAAAAGGGTCCCCATCTTTAAATTTTTCCCAGAAGTAAACCCATGGATCAGGGGGGGCCTTTGAGTCAGCCTTTTTTACCCCCGGAATGCCACTTAAAACATAAAAATAATAAAACTCCCCCCCCGGGCTTTTCAGGGTGTTTTTGCTCCCCCAAACCCTTCCTTTTTTTAAAGGTTTCACTTTATTTTTACTGGGGTTTTACTTACAGGGCGGATTTCTTTTCTTTTCCTCCTTTTCCTTTTTTCTAGAAGCAGGAAAAAAGGGAGGGGGGGGAAAAGGGGGGACTTGGGTTCCCCATGGTGGGGGCGGGAAAGGGGATTCCCCTTTTCCAAAAAAAAAAAGGTCCCCCCATCTTTGGTTCCCCAAAATTTGCCTTGCAGAGAGAATTGAAAAGTTTTTACAGCTCTTAGATATGTGTGTTGGCATTCCCTGGGCCCTTTTTTTTAATTGCAATTAACTTTTTTTTTGATTGCTAAAATTTGAAGGAAAAGTTCATGGGGGGGGGCAGGTTTTTTTTTGGGACAATAATGACCTCATCTCCCCCCCCCTCCCTGCTACACCCTGGATATAATTGAGAAAACTGGGGGGAAAAGGGGAAAATTTTTGGTGGAAGAGCATTTTATTTGGGGAGACTTTCAACAAGAGGTTCAGAGCTGGCGGGGAGAAAAATGTTGGATTTTGTCCTCCCCAATCCTGGTGACACAGAACTGGAGTAACGGGGTGTGTCTGTGATTTTCCCCCCCCTTTTAGAACTTGGGAAAAAACCCTTTTTGGGGGGATTACTCCAGAATCCCATGGGGGTGGTAAGGATTTGGGAACCCCCCCAAAAAAAACTTTCTGAGCTTAGTGTTCCCCCCCCCCAGCAAGGAACCCAAACTGATTCTCAAAAAAAGGGGTGCCCATAAGAGGACTGAAAAAAAGCGTGTCGCCTGGCCCCAAACATGTTACCAGGAGTAAGGATGTGGGGGGCGCAGGCCATTTGGGTTCCCAAATGCGCATTTTACCCCCCGAATGTGAAGGGGAAAAAAATTTCCAATGCAGGATGTTGAGTTCTGCTACTTTCCAAGTAAAATAAAATTACCTTGGCCTATCCCGTTAAAAGGGGTTATTTAAAACCCCGCCCAATTTTCCCGGAAAGATGGGTTAAAAGAATGATGTTATGTCAAGTAATAACTGCCCCCCTGATTTTTTTTTCCAATGGACTTGTGTTTAATTTTGCCAAGGGGCCCCCGGTTTTAAACAAAAAGGAAGGGAAAATTTTCCTATCAAATAAGTACTAATAAATAGGGGGCTTAAAAAATTCCCTTTTTGGGGTGCCCCCAAAAAAGCCAGTGGCTTGGGGGATTGTGGGAGTTGTAGTTCAAAAAAGGAACTTTCCCAGCTTGTTGTTTCCTCTTATGGCCCCCTTTTCCTGGTCCAGCTACCCCTTTAAGCCAAGTTTTGGAAAACCGTGGTACCAAAACGGGGGGGCCAAAGCTCCCTTCAACCTGTGGCCTCCACTGTACTGGACTTCAAATCCAAAGCCCCCCTAGCCTGGCCAAGGTGATGGGGTTCTGAGAGCTGAACCCCCAAACGGGTGGGAGTAAAGGTTGAGAATGGCTGGGCCAAAGGGGGGGGGTGACGGACAGGATATCCTGGAACAACCCACAAAAATAAAATAAAAAGCAAACCTTCATTTCCTCCTCTTTTTTGCCTCCACACCCCTCGCATTTAGAGGACGAAAGTGCAGTTGGAAAAGAAACGCGGGTCTAGGGACGGGGGGACCGTGTTCTGGGGCTCCACACAGCCGAGGAAAGTTTTTGGCTGCAGATGAAAAAAAGGCCAAGGGGGTCGTGGGGGCGAGGCTAACGTTTTCTCCTTCCTTCCCTCCCCTTTTCCCCCTCTCTTTCCTGTCTGTCTGTCCTTTTGACCCCCAAACCCCCCCCCTTTTGTTTGTTTTGGCACCCCTTCTTTCCCCCTTTCCCCCCCCCTTTCCCCCCAACGGCTAGCTGGAAGATGAGTTGGGGCCCCCAGAAGGCTGAAAAGGGGCAGAAGATGAATTCAAATTTATCCCCGAAAAATGCCCAAAATAGGGGAAGGCCCTGGAAAGCTGGCCCCCCGGGGGAAACCCCGGGTCCCCACAGGATGGGATCCAGGTGGGGGGGGGGAGCCCAATGATTTCCTTCATGGAGGCCCCCTGCCACCAAACCAGATGTGATGTTTGCACCTGGTGACCCCATCCGCCCCGGTGAGGTTCCCCTTTAACACAAGGGAAAGCGGTGGAGGGACCGGTGGTGAGGATGACAGTCCGGGAGGAAGAAAGGGACCATGGTTTTCCCCTAGAAATATTTGCAAATTCCCAAGAACATCCTATCAGATTCAGGCAAAAACCCCTTTTCCTGGTGCTGGAATATAAAAGTTCACAACTTTCCACACCCCGGGAGTGGAAACAGGGGGACTAAGGGGCTTCAGCACATCCCCACCTAAACGGTTTGCCCCACGGAGCAGGGGGGGCCCCCCCCGTTTTATTCCAGCCTTCCGGGGTTTTTGGGGCCAGGCAAGTAAAGGGCCCCTCAAAAAATTTGGTCTGGGGGGCCTTTTATTTAAAATGATACTTGCTGGCTCTGCAGTTGTAGGACAAGATCCCGAAGCATGGGGCCAAATAGCCAACTTTATATGGTATAGTCTGAGACTGGCCCTTTCCGTCCCTCCCATCCCACCCACCTGTCCAACCCCCGAGAAGCATTAAATATTTATGGATGGCCTAAAATGGCTCCATGTCCCTTGCAAAGGGGGGTTCTTTCCAAGAAAAATTTCCCCCCAAAAGGTAGGGAATCATGTCCCCCCCAGGTCTATGATCTCATTCTGAAATATTCCCCCCGAAAAAAAATGGCCTGGATCCAGTTGGTGAGCCCCGCTAGAGTAGACCCATTAATCAATGACCTAGTGATTCAGTGGATCTATTCCAGTGGGGGGGGGGGACTGAAGTTCTCTGTAAATGCCTATATAAATTCAGGAAACGGCTTCAGAAAGGAGGACAAAAACCCCGAAAGGGGGTGTAGAAAAAGTTTTGGAAAATTAAACAATGGCAGACATTATACCCTGAAAGAAAGCCTGTAAAAAAAACAAGTCTCCTTAGTTCATTGTTTGGAGAGGGTGGGGGAGTTTTTCCCCCCCTGGAAAAAAAAATCTGTTTGTCTTAATTTCAGCCCCAGGACCCCAGGGTTTGTCTGAGAGGAGGGAGACAAAAAGAGGGAGGGAGAGTCTAATCTGGTTCAGATGTCTTTTCTCAAAGTGGCTTTTTAAAATGCAGTAGCATTCCGGGTGGCGTTTTTAAAATTGTTCAAAAGGAAAAAAAGATCCCGGGGGGGATATTCCTTAAAGGAAAAGAATGAATATTTTGAAAAGCTTGTCTCATGAAGGCTGGGAGAGAGAGAGAGAGTGGGGAAATGCTACTGGAGAAAAGGGGGAGTGGGAGCAGAGGCCCTTTTTCCCCAATTGGAAAAACAGGGCTATTTATTTACAAATATTAAAGGGGGCTTTGGTCCCCTTTCCCTAATTTTTTTTAAACCAAAGTGCCCTAAATTTGCATTTCCTTAATATGAGGCCCTTTTTTTAAGACAGAGGTGTCAGGAGGGGGTTTTGTTTTTTGGGAAGCCAGCCTTGTCAGAGGGAAAGGGTTTTCCCCGGATTAATGCAGGCAGATAAAAGAGATTGAAATTTTCCCCATAAGTGAAAACCCGGGGGGGAATGAGCTCATGGTTGTTTGCGGGGCCAGGGGCGGGGGGTCATGCCCAGTCCCGGGGGCCTCACTTCCTTTGGGGTATAGGTTTGCCTAAAGCGGGGAGAAAATTTAAAAAAGACTGAGAAAGCCCGGGGTTGTTATCCGGGCCCCAGTGCCCTTTTGTGCCGCCCTGGCTCACCCTGGGCGGCCCACACCCCCAAGGGGGCCCATTTTTTTCTAAGCCAGTGCTCCCCTTCTTTAAAAAAACAGAAAAAATATTTTTTGGCCGGGTTTTAAAACATAGGTTTGGGAAAAAAACCAATAGATTTACAAACAAGGGTGGGGGGAAAATAAAACCCCAAAGGGACTTCATAAAAGCTGCATCCCATCAATGGTTAAAATTCCATGGGCCTTGGGGTTTTTGGGCCAAAAGCTGCCCTTCCCATCACCCCCCCAGCCCAGGGGTTTAAAAATTGGAGTTCAGTTAACAACTTTGCGAGGTTACATTTTTTTCCGGGCTCATTGCACTATTGCCCTGCTCTAAAAGGGAAAACCCCCCTTTTGGAAAAAACAGGTCTGCTTTAACATGCAGAGCAAAAAGGAGGGTTTTATAAATTTTGCTCCACTCAGGTATACTCAGAAATTTTTATTATATATTTATAATATAAATATATAAAAAATATAAATATATATAAAATATATTATAAATATAAATATATAAATATATAATAAAATATATAAATATATAATTATATAATATATAAAATTATATATTATATTCAGAATAATGAAAAAGAATTAAATAGGGGGGGGCTTTACAGCGGGGTACAGTCAGGGATAAAGGGGTTTAGTTCCAAACAGAGCTTGGAAACTTTTTTGGACTGGAAAACCCCCAAAGGGGGCTGGAGTTGTGGCCCAAAAAAAAATGTTCCCAAATTTTTGTTCCTAAATTGTCTCTGGAACACAAGCTGATCTAAGATATCCGGATTTCCCCAAAATTTACTTATAAATTCCTATTAAAACCCCTTTTGTTTTTGGGTGGGTTTTTGGGGCCTTTTCCCAGGAGGCAGAGGGATAGGTTGCATCCAAAATGTCTTTCCTGTGTAGATTTGCCCCCCCCCCAAAAAAAAAAAGGAGAAAAATCAAACTAGGTTCTTTCTAGGGGTTTCACAAAAGGGAAAAATTTGTTTTCCCCCCACCAGCCCCCCCTGGATATAATCCTGAACATGGGACCCCTTTTGGAAGAGAAGTGATTCACTTGATTGGATTGATGAGGACCTAAAAAGGCCTCTTTTCCAATTAACCCCCCTTTGAAAGTACTCTGTTTTTTTTTCAGGGGATTTTATGCCCAAAAAACTCAAAAATTTAGTGTAAACCAGAGTTTTGGGAAGTTAAATTTTTAGTACAATGGTGTGTGTGCTTTTTTAAAAAAGTTCGTATATGTGAGGAAGGGGGGGATGAGGTCTTTCCTTTTCTGTTCCCCCTTGGGGCCCAAATCATTCTGACTGGGGCCCCCCGGTTTTTTTGCCGGCTTTTTCAACCGGGCCCCCAAAGAACCTTTTCCCGTGTATGCAGACTGCTCGGCCCCGCCCCCCTGAATATTTCCCGGCATCGTATTTAAAAACCCGACCCGGGGGTTTTTTTTGAGTGATGCCATAGGCAGAGAATCAACATTCCCAACATATCTGCCATATAAATAATACAAAAACCCATTTTGAATCAGCAAACAGTCTCTTCCCACTGTTTTTGGGGGAAAGGGGGGCAGGCCCCCCCAAATTGAAAAGTTACGTTTTGCTCTGCCTTCCAGAATCCCTAAACATTCACCCGGGAATTCCCGGGTGAGGGATTCTGGAGTTGCAGTCCAAGAAAAGCAATTTCTCCAAAGCTCTGCTTGCCCATGTAGAATAGTGTGAGAAGATATGATGCCTACAAGCAATTTTAAGAAGCCACATCAGTTTCCAATTAATTTCCAGCCCATATTCCAGTGGCAGTATGGAGGTGAATGATGCTAACCTACCTTGGGGTTGTGAGGCCCGCAGAAAGTCAGCCAGGAAAAATGGTTACAAACTCTGTTGGGGTAACTTTTTTTTAGATGCAGCCCTAAATATACATAATTGTGGGGGGGCACAGTGGGTCTTACTTGGAAACCCCCCGTTCCAATTTTTGGGGCCAAAGGGGGGGGCAGAAAAACCCCCCTTTTTTTTCTCCATTTCCCCCCCTTTCCCAGGAGGACAAAAGTTCCAAATTTTAGGGGGTTCTTTTTTTTAGGGGTGTTATTTAGGTAGGGCCTGCCTTTTGCACATCCAACTCTTACAGGCACCCCAAAAATTAGCATTAGGGGAAAGTGGAAATTAATGGGGTGCAACTCCTTAGACCAAGGGGTTGGCCCCGTAAGCCCTTCAGATGTTTATAAAAAAAGATGGCAACTCCTATCCAGGCCAGCAAGCCAGTGGTGAAGGGGTACTGGGATTGATGAAATCTGCAAGGAAGACTGCAGGATATTCCTACTATTACATGAATAATAATGATGTTATTATAGCATTATTAATATGCATGGGGCCATATGAATTTTGTGGAAAATAATACAAGTCTGTCTCCACAAAATTACATGGGACGAAATGACCAGTGTTAATTTTAAGACAGGGAACATAATAAGGGAAAAAATGTGGGGAAAAATGCCCCCTGAATTTCACAGGGTTTTAGGCCAGGAATGCCCCAGAGGTGGTCTTGCCAGTTCTTTGGGTTGGAAAAAAGGTTTAGCACCTGGTTTGCTGTGGTGGTCTCTCATCCAAGTACTAACCTGGGTAAGCTTTGCTTCCAAAATCAGCAGGGATCTGATGCTTTTAGGGTATTTTGGCAGCCATTACCCGGACTGAAAACTAAACAAATAGTAAATTATTCCTAGTAGTAAGTAGTTAAAAAAAAAGTTAAATAAAATAGTAAAAATGCTGTGCAAAGGCAACACTGCCCTAGGACTGAAAA
>CAOLHI010008018.1:0-11247 GCA_948474755.1 Ctenosaura bakeri | reverse complement strand
GCTCATAAAACAGTTTGAGGTACCAGAGTCCCACCAGCACTCACCCATAACAAAAGGGGTGTCAAACTCAATTTCATCTTGGGCCCCATCAGCATTATGGTTGCCCTCAAAGGGCCGGTTGTATCTGTAAGACTATATATGTATCTATTCTTTTATCATACTAAATCATTGCCTCTGCATTTGATTATTACTGGTTTTTAAGTTGCCTTCCCTCTGCATCAACTTTTCTTTTCTTGGACCTTTTGGGGCTATTTGGTCATAGTTTATGGTCTCTATACCTCTTTAAAGTGACATAGAATTGGTCAGTATATCCAAAGTGTGCCACTTTCTGCTCCCCAGCCCCTCTCTGTGCTTCTTTCTGCCTCCCAGCCACAGCACCACAGGAGAGATGCAAGGGGCACGTGAAATAGCCTGGTGGGCCAGATTTGGGCCGTGGGCCTTGTGTTTGACACATGTGTTCTATTGTTTTAGATTTTTTTAGACCAAAAATGTGTCCCATGTTCCCATTTCACCATGTTTTGGGTCCTTCCTGGGGACTTCAGTTCCCAAATATCTCAGCCACCATGACCAATGGTAGGATTTTTGGGAAGTGAACTCCCAAACATCTGGAGGACCAAAGGTTGGGAGCCATGTTCTATAAAATCTATAGATCCCCACCTTATTTGTCTTCCCAACTGGGAGCGATCAGAGATTATTTCCGTCATGTGCTCCTTGCCACACAGTAGGACGGAAAAGAGTGTGAGAAGGAATTTTGTCTGTGCAGAAAGAGGCAAGAAACTTTGTGGTGTTCTCTAACAGAGAAACTGGGCATGGCTCTTAGGAAGGGCCTTCCTTCCAGGCTGGCCTCAGGGTGGAAACTGAGTGCTCTCCATCTCTAGTCTGAGCTCGTGGGACCATAAGAGCTGAACTTGGAAGTAACAATTAACCATGTTACATATAGCATGTTTCTTTGGAGGATAATGAAGGCATAATGGCAGCCCCTTTTCCAAGAAACAAGAACTTTTTCTGTGCAATCAGTACCATTTATTTGTTGTCTTGGAGGAAGTTCCCCCCCACATTTTAGACATCCTTCTCTTGTCTTGTTAGATGATTTCCACTTCCCCAGAATGAAAAAGCCATGAGGAGTAACAAGTAATGCAATGATTCATGAAACCACTTCTTCCCCCTAAAAGTAACAACAATGAGTAATTTTGAAAGATGTGGTAACAAAAAAACAACATACTTGTAGAGGGAAAGTCAGAGAAGGTAAAGCTCAAAATGAGGTCACGCTTACTAAAAAGTTTGGAAATAATTTTTAAAAAAACCTAAAAGATGGGTGTGGGCTTTGTTTGGAGCAAAAGAAAGAACAAAGATATGGTAGCGCTGAACTCCAGTACCTTCTTTGTCTCAGTCTTCATCCAAAAGGAAAACATTGCTCTAACTGGTGAATATAGAGTGAATGATAGAGTAGGGGGACTGCAGCCCTAAATCAGCAAAGAGGTAGCAAAGGAATACCTAACTGTTCAAATGAATTCATGACTCTATAGCTGGATGAACCTCATCCAAGAGTACTAAAGGAATTTACAGATGTAATCTCAGAGCCACTGTCAATACTCTGAAAATTCTTGGAGAACAGGAGAAGTCCCAGCAGACTCAAGGCAAATGTCGCCATCTTCACAAAGGGGAAAAAGAGGACCCAGAAGAACTATAAACCAGCTATCTTCATGCTGATACTAGAAAAGGTTATAGAAACAACAGTCAATCTGTGCTCACTTAGAAAGGAACGCTGTGATTATTAAGAGGCAGCAGCATGGGTTTCTGAAAAACAAAGTCATGCCAACCTAATCAACCTAATCTTTTCTCTTTGTTTTTGATAGATGTGCAACCCTGGTAGACCAGGGGAGTGCTCTGGAGGTAATATGTCTTGATTTTAGTCAGGCTTTTGAAAAAGTCCCCTGTAATATTCTTGTAGGTGAATTGTGGGTTAGACAGTGCTGCTGTTAGGTGGATTCATAATTGGTTGATGAACCAAACACAGAGAGTGCCCACCAGTGGTTGATGTTCTTCTTGGAGAGAAGTGACCAATGGGGTGCCTTGAAGTTCTGTCTTGTATTGTTCAACATCTTTATAAATGAGTTAGATGACAGAATAGAAGGCAGGCTTATCAAATCTGCAAATGACATCAAATTGGAGAGGAGTTAACTAATACTCCAGAGGACTGGATAAAAATTCAAACTTACTTTTAACAGTTTGAAGAGCTGAGCCAAAACTAACAAGATTAATTTCAAAAGGGATAAATGTAAGGTACTGCATTTAAGCAGGAACAATGATATGTATAAATATAGGATGGGTGGCACTTGGCTTGAAAGCAGTACATGTCAAAAGGATTTAGGAGTCTTAGAAGACCACAAGCTAAACATGAGTCTATATGGTAATCTGGTGACCAAAAAAGCTAATGCAATTCAAGCCTGCATCAACAGAACTATGGTTTCCATATCAAGGGAAGTAATAGTGCCACTCTGTTTTGCTTTGGTTAGAACTCATCTGAAATATTGTGTCTAGTTGTGGACAGAATAGTTCAAGCTTGACATTGACACGTTGGAATGTTAATGTATTCAGAGAACGGCAAGCAAGATGATCAAAGATCTGGGAACCAGGCCTTTCATGAAGCAAAAGCTCCCTTCCCAGAAGAGCCACTGCCAGGATCGCCACTGGATCACGATGGGACAAGGTAGGGTGTGGAAAGGGCCTTTGCTCCTATCCCTCCTTTCTCAAGATGGTGACTGGAAGTAGCTAGAACCCCAGAACTCCACTCTTCTCTGCCTGAGGGGAAAGTACTGATCAGCCTTTTGCCTTGTCTTTTTAAATTTCCCCCAGGAATGTGGGGACCAGAGGCAAGGGAATGGGAGGGGATTAGCTCCAGAAGGGAATGGGAGGGGGGATCATGCGGGAAGGGAGTTATTTGTGTTTTTTCCACTTTTGTGAGGGTTCTGCACCCTAAACCCTCACAAATGTGAAGGGGCCACTGTAGGTTGTTTTTTTTTTGGACCATGATTCCTGGAATCCTTGATGGCAGAGCAATTGATGGCAGAACTATAGTCCAAAACAGTAAATTCTCCCAAGTTCTACTCCTAGCACAATGAACCTAGTCACAGTCAAAATATGGTACACTGATTTTGCTAGAAGTGCAAATGTTTCATGGACTGAATTCCCTACATGCATACTCCTGGCAAAAGAAACATTCATGACCTGCTTCCTATATTATCTTATAGATGTTTTCCTCAACAGGAGAGGTCCTCTTTCTCTGGGAGACATTATCCTGTATCAATTGGACCTAATATCCCCATTCTAAACATCTGCTTTAACTTTGTTGCCTGCTGCGCCAAGGTAATCTTACATTAAATTGTACCCATTATCCAAAGACCTTTCTTTGCTAGTGCAACGTGTCCTAAACGCAGGCTGTATGTTAACTGTTGCCTCTTTGATGGTTTGAAGAACAAATATTCCCAGCAAGAGCTTTGAGCTGCCAAAATGATCTCTGTGAGCAAGAAAAAAAATTAGCTAAGCTTTTCAACAGGAAATTTTAGCCCTTCAACTCAATGGGCTGCATTGATCCTTGAGTGCAGAACAGCTCCACAGGATAAATAGAGTGTGTTTCAACAATTCCTTGATGAAGTATTTAGCCAACAGTCCACAAAAAAAGGAAGAAAAAAAAAAAAGGAAGAAGGAAAAACAACCGTCCTGAAAGAGTCTATCAGACCTTTGTCTGCTTGGAGAGGACCAAAGCAGGTTTCCTTGGGGCACAGCATGGGGGAACTTTAAGAAGTCAGGAGAGCATCTGGTTCTTAAGAAAAGGGAGGAATCAAATCACCAGGCCTTTGACTCAGATTGAATATCAGGATTGTGGGCAATGGCATTGACAGCATCATAAATTTAAGGCAGAATTAGAAGGAAAGAAAAATCCAGTGATGGAAATTTATATCTCATTTTCTCCTGATGTGGCAGGGACAGTCCTGATGACTTCTCAGTCATCCCCCCTTTTTCAGCTGTGTTCAAAATGTCCCGGTTTCTCTCTCCTCCTCCCACATTTGTCCTCAACTTACTTCGATTGCTGCAAACTGACTTCAAAGCACAAAAGCAATTTGCACTCAATTCACTCAGCAGAGTGGAGAAGAGGGGAGAGGGAGCAGAATCACATCCTTCCCTGTAGGCTCAGGCAAAAGGAAACCGCTGCAGCCTCTCTTAGCTTGTGTGTTCTTCCCCATGAACAACTTTTGCCAGCTTGGCCAAAACTGTGTCCCTTCAGTAGCCACTCCACTTAGTCCTAATTTATAAGTGTTTCTAGGAGTTCTGCTGCACTGAAGTACAGGATGTAAAAAGTAAATAGCAAAACAGTTTTGCATAGCTATTGATCGATCAGTTGATCAAAAACGCATAAGGATCTGTAAATCAGACCCTCCAATATTTGACAGATGAAAACCAGGACACGTGTAGTCAAGCAACATCAGATCAAGACTGCAAAAGTTATTATTGAGGAAGAACACACAAACTAGGAGAAGCTATAGCAGTTGGCTTCTACCTTAGCCTACTGGGAAGGACAAGATTCCCCCTTGTTGAATTAAATGAACGCAAACTACTTCTGCATTTTGAAGTTTTCAACAAGAGAAGTAACCTGAGGACGAAGGGGGGAAGTGAGATGCGGAGAGAGAAACTGGGACCTTTTAAAGGCACCTGAAAAAGTAGGATGACAGCAGATGAACTGGGACCATCCCTACCAAACTGGGACAGTTGGAGAATATGGGACAGCCTTGTGGACCCTGGAAAGAAATATTTTGCAGTTTTCCCCCAAGTATGGAAAAACGAGAATATGACAGATCCACTTTTGCTGAGATAAATACAGGAAAAGGCGGCCGTGAGGCCTTGCTACGGAGGGATGAGGCAAACTCCATGATGGAGACAATTCTAGAGAGGAAAGATTTATTATCGGCAGCTAAGAATGCACCCAGCTAACAAAAGCCAATTGTATTTTTTATTGCAACCCAATTGCGGCCGAGTAAGCGACTTGTGCTAAGAATCGTTAAACCTGTAGCAAGAATAAATTCTCTTTGGGGCTGAAACATAAAGTGGGGAGCAAAGGGAGGGGTGTACTGTTCTCCTTGCCCAGTGCCCAGTGATGAAAGAGGTCTGTGCACATGTACATGCAGAGGAATCTCCACAGACCAAATAAAATAAAATAAAACTGCTCCAATTATTAAAAGGAGAGATTAGGTTCCAAAATGGAAAATATTTACTCAGGCAAAAGAGGGCTAATTCATTTTCCTCTGCAAGTCATTTTAAAGTTTTGTATTATAATTGGACAGAATAATGACATTTGCTGCCTATACAAATATGGATTTGTGGATCTTGTTTGCTCATGATTCCATCTCATGGAAAGATGAGGTAGAGTCTGTATTGTTCAGAGGAGAAGAAGGGGGATAAAATCCTCCATCTTGCTAACCCAAGGAAGCTTATAGGAAGCTTCTGATAATAGCTTGGGTAAGCACCAAGGTAATGTTGGAAAATTCCAGCATTCTCTCTTCTCTCCTCTTGCTCTAGGACAGCAGTTCTCAACCTATGGGTCGTGACCCCTTTGAGGGTCGAACGACCCTTTCACAGGGGTCGCCTAAGATCATTGGAAAATACGTATTTCCAATGGTCTTAGGCTCCATTCCCTCCTCAGTGGTGGTGTGCAAGCGCGAGCCACGTGCTCGTGTCCTCCTGCCCCCTGTTCAGAAGGAACTGAAATCGCTCCCCTTATCCGCTACCCGGAGAACCTCCCATCTGACGGGCCAAATTGGAGGGACGGCGGCAGCACGGGGGGCAGGCTCCCTCCTCGCCACGGCCCCTGCCCCACTCACCATGGAGGGGGGCGCTGTGGAAGGGCCGGGGGGTCACAAGGCGGCGCTTTTCCGGGGGGGCAAGCTGTGCCTGGTGCAAAAGACAAAAGTGCTGGGATTCCTCCCCCCCAGGCCAGGGTCGACACTCTGGAAACTTTTCCCACACTGCCCCCCCCCAGCGGAAATGAGAGCGCAGCAGAAGCAGAGCCCGGGGAGGGTCTCGGAGCTTTTTCCCGGGGGAGACGCGCGGCTCCTCTTTCCCTCCATGCCCGGCACCCCCCCCCCGTTCCTCGCTGGCGATGTGGCCTTTTCCGGGGGGGGGCATTGTAAATAATAAATAAATAATTTTATGATTGGGGGTCACCACAACATGAGGAACTATATTAAAGGGTCGCAGCATTAGGAAGGTTGAGAACCACTGCTCTAGGGCAAGTGGGGCTTAGCTAGCATAGAGTTTCTTTTATCTTTTCATGACAAAGCCTTCTGTCTTCTCACTTAAAGCCTCACTCTTGGTCTTTGTGATATTTAAATGTATGGTTATGGTATCCAGATGACCAGACCATGTGACCCAAGATAGACCGTGGGGTCACTGGCTTTATATAAAAGACCTCACTTCTCAGACCATTCTCTCTCTCTCTCTCTCTTTGCCTTTTTGCTTCTACTTCCTTCCCTCTGACCATGCTTCGCCTCTCCACCAAGAAGATGATGAGTTACGAATGAAACTACTATCTTACCTAATCTTTTTGTTAGCTGGTTAGTATCTAGTCTCTCCAATGCATATGTGATTGTAAAATTCTTTGATAATTTTTTCTAAGTTTGTATCTGGAAACTGCCTGCCTTGTTTTGATTTCTAAGTTAGTCTTAGTTCAGGGAAGCCACACAGAGATTGAGACATGCTTTTTCTGCTACTCTGCTGAGAAAGGCTGATTCCTAACAGTTTTAGCTGTCATATAATTTCCCCCAAAGGGCTAACACCCCTGGGAAACTCTAACTCCCAACAGGTAAACCAAGGACATCTTCCTTCAGCATTCAGTAAGCTTACATGTATAAATGCCAGCAGGCCATTTGTGCAACTTTTCAGGAAAGGTAGTGTTTTAAAGAGCAAAAACCCAGAAACAAACATTTTTATGATGGATGTGGGAGATTAATGCCACACAGTTATAGTTTGTTGTTGTTGTGTGCCTTCAAGTTGTTTCCAACTTACAACAACTGTAAGATGAACCCATCACAGGGTTTTCTTGGCAACGTTTTTCAGAGGGGAGATTGGCTTGGCCTCCCTCTGAGGCTGAGAGAGTGTAATTTGCTTACCCTCACCTAGTGGGTTTCTGTGGCTGAGCAGGGATTCAGACCTTAGTCTCCAGAGTCATAGGCCTTTTCCGTACTACACTGTTATAGTGGTATTATTCCACTTTCAACATCCTATGGAATCCTCGGGTTGGCAGTTTAGGGAGGGACATTGAGAGTTCTCAGCCAGAGAGCTCTTTGGCCTCAGTAAACTACAAACCCCAGAATTCCACAGGATGTTGAAAGCGGAATAATTGCACTGTAACACTGTCGTGCGGAAAGGCCCTGTGCAATGTTAGAGGGTCTGTGTTCCTCATTCAGAGTGCCGGCTGGCCTTGATGACAGCTAGCTCTGTGGACTATCTTGTGCAAAGCTCTCCCTGGGAAAGGGCTAGAGCAAGAGGTGGAGACCATGGCAGTAAGCCATTAGGTAAGTGGCACTGGTAGACAAAAAGAAAGACAGCAAGAAGATTAGGAGCTCCTGCATGGCGTTCAATAGCAGCAGGGCTTGGCTCTGTTTTCCATAGGATTCTATCAATCACAGCGCAGCTTTGCTCTGATTCCTATTACTTTATCAGATCAGACTGGCAAGCCCTTTTCTTTGTATTAGGGACTTGGGCAGCCATTATCCCCCTGGCTTGCTTGCTCTCTCTCTCCTGGTGCTCATATGTTACCCTCATATTTTCTCGTCAGCCATGACAAGCAATTCATGGGAAAATGCACAATATAAACCTCCTCCAGGCTGGGGCCTCCATTTCCTCTGATTGCTGCGCTCATCTGAGGTGAAGGAGCCAGTTTCAGGGTAAATCAATAAACAACCTTTAACGGGGGACTTGCAGCGAGACAGAAAAAAAGAGGAAAGAAAGGAAGAAATGTTCAGACAAAGAAGACACTGTTTTGGTGATCCTTATTTCCAAGCTGTGGGATGTTCCAAAGCGGGGTTTACGGAATTGGTTTCCTTTGGAGAAGAGCATGCCAGAGACTTAGCTTGCAGTCCAAGGCATGCCTTCCAAAGAGCAAGCCCCACTGGGCTCCGTGGAATTTACCTCTCAGCAGACTTGCATAGAATTGCTCCGTACTCACGCAGCAGTTCTTCATGGTGAAGAATAATTCCTCATCTCAAGTAACCTCATTAGCTAAAAGGGTTGAGTGTTATTTATAATGAGAACATGTGGAAATCACCTTTCAAAGGCAGTGTAATTATTAGACCAAAACTAGGGGGATGTTTGGGCAAGCAATATGAGAATGTGGTCAAGATGGGAAAAGGAAGAGCACACAAACCTGGAGAGGCTGCAGCAATTTGCTTTTGCCTGAGCCTGCTAGGAAGAGCTAGGCTCTGAATCCAATTCTTCTCTCCCCCCTGCTGAACTAATTGAGTACAAACAGCTTTTGCATTTGGAACTGAGGCCATTTCCACACTACACTGTTATAGTTCTATTATTCCACTTTCAACATCCTATGGAATCCTGGGGTTTGCAATTTAGGGAGAGAGCTCTTTGGCATCAGTAAACTACAAACCCCAGAATTCCACAGGATGTTGAAAGTGGAATAATAGCACTATAATAGTGTAGTGCAGATATGGCCTGAGTTTGCGGCAACTGAAATATCCTGAGGACAATGGGGAAAAGTGGGAAGAGGAAAAAAGAAATGGGACATTTTAAAAGCAGCTGGAAAAGTGGGAGAACAGAGGATTAATTGGGAATGTCAAACCAGGACAGTTGGAGGGAATTTAACAGGGATTTTGAATCATGTTAAGGACACTTTAAGGAATATTCCTCAGTCTTCATGCCATTCTCTTACCATTCCCTTCCCTGTCAAACTCCAAAAAGTAATAAAGTAGTAATGAGCAACAGAACATGTTACTAATTTTTTTCAGGAGGTTAACAGCCATGACCTACTTTTCCAGGGTTTCTAACAGTGCACGTGATGCGTTAGTTTTAAAAAGTAATATTTAAAGTTCTTTGGATTGTGGACAATTACTGGTATGAAACATCTTGACAGTGATTCTATGTCAGGGAGATGTTGTTTAGCTTTACACTTACAGAGTTATGCCACTCCAGTTGCACTGTGCCACCTTGTTAGAGAACTAAGAGGACGGGCAATAAATATGTATTGAGCATTGATGCACAAAGCAGAACAATGTACAACAATGCACAGTGGATGACAAGGTGCAGTGATGTGCAGTGATTAGTCATGCGCAATGCATGACTGGGAGTAACATGTAACCATATGTAGCAGCATCACATGTACAACTCTGCTTTCACTACTTTCATGTGAATTTGGCCATTGTGCATAGGACAAAAATATCCAACCACTTCTGTAGAGAAATTTATGCCAGTGCTGTGTAGTGATTTGAGCATTGGACTACAACCCTGGAGAAGATGGTTCCTCACTTGACCATGGAAACCTACTGGCTGACCTTGGACGCATCACACACTTTCATCCCCAGAAAACCGTGTGATAGATTCACCTTAGGGTTGCCATATTGGAAACAGCTGGAAGGCACACAGCAACGGTGACAAGGTCAGCAACAGAGAGCCAGTTTGAGTGTTGGACTAAGATTATTATTATTTTTAATATGTTTACTAGATTTTATTCAACAATGCAATGTAAGGAAGGAGAATAAAACAAGAATAAACATTAGTAAGAAAAATGAAAAGAAGTAGAGCATACAGTTCCAATATTGCTGAATGTAAACATAAATGCACTTTGGGCATCATCAATAGAGTTTCACAATAATAAACAATTACTTTACCATGATCTACACAAATAGTCTACACAAAATATTCTTCTACACATTCAATTTCAAAACATAGGCATGTTGCTCCTTCCTCGGACTCTTTCGAAACTCTATCAACAGATCAGTTTTACCCAGTTTGAAAGTGTTGGACTAAGATACCAGGATTTGAATCTCTGCTTGGCCATGGAAACCCATTGGGCGACCATGGGCAAGTCACCCTCTCTCAGCCTCAGAGGAAAGCAATGGCAAACCCCCTCTGAACAAATATTGCCAAGAAAACCCAATGTTAAGGTCTTCATAAGCTGGAAAAAAGCTTGAAGGCACACTGCAACAATAACATTACCAACAAGACACCAGCCTTTAGCTTATAATATGTATCTGGGGTTCTTTCACTTTCTCTCACTGTTTTTTTTAAAGTCATGTGGTTCTTCTAGAAGGCATTTGATCTTCCAGATTAATAATTTTTGTTGGGCAAACATTTCTTTTCCAATGACTTTTATCTGCTGTACTGCATTTATATAATTGATTTACATTGTTGGTTGATTTTACTGTATTTTGTCCACTATAAGCTTCTTTGAACAATGCAAACACATGGGACACGTTGGCCATTTCTGCACCTTACCTCCTTACAGTGGTGTCCCATCGCAATCCTGTCACCGCCTTTGCTGGGATGGGAGGTCAATGCAAAGGCTCCTCTCCATGCCCAGCCAGCTCCCTGTGGAAGGGAGTGTGGGCGACACACACACCTTCATTTAGTAGCGCAGCCAGCCGCTTTCCCGTGCTGCACTGGGGAAGGAAGCAGTTAGACTGCACTTCTGCCCATTCTGCCTGGCTGCTGGTGACATTAACAGATATTTTCTGTTAATGGAATATCCCATTATTGCAACAGGTGGGTACGTGTTGGCAGTGGGGCCGTGACAACACTGTGCGAAACATGATTCAAGGACCTCTGCCAACACATCCCCATCGCGGGACAGTGACACCATATAGAAATGGCCATCAAAACCCTTTGTCATCTTGATGACACTCCAATGATGCTTGGCCACACCTGTCCCAGTTCTCATCGGTGGCATGATGAAGAGCATGTTGTCCCTATGATTTGGCAGTGTGAGGTGATTGCCTCAGGTGGCAGATACTGAAGGGTAACCGTTGAACTATCTCTGCTGTTTCCCCTCTTCTCCTCCCTGTTACAGAACCTTTCCTGGGTCCTCCTGCCTCAGGTGTGACTGGGATCCAGGCTTGGAAGTAACATATTATGAGTTTGAGAGTAATATGTTAACAGCACTTCATGGAAGGTTTACTCCTGGTGGAAACTTCAGCCATTTCCACACTAGACTGTTATAGCGCTATTATTCCACTTGCAACATCC
>CAOLHI010008016.1:0-11229 GCA_948474755.1 Ctenosaura bakeri | reverse complement strand
GGCTAGTGCAGACATGGCCTTGGTTTTGGGGAAAGAGGGAGAGAAAGAGGGCAGTTGTTGGTTTGTTTTTGGGCCCCCAGCAGAGACAGAGCACGGGATTGGAGGAGGACTGGACTTGGGTCCCTGGTGGCCAGGGGAAACAGGTGGCAAACTTGGCCTAGGCCTGCCCTGCAAACGTCACATTTTAAAGTCAGATTTTTAGTGTCATTTTAAAAAAAAATACCTCCTCCTCCTCCCCCTTTCCCCCAGGCATCTTTTTGCAACCACCAGTCTTGCCAACAGCAAACCGAAAGATGCCAAACGCAACCCGTGTATTACTTTATTATCAGGCGACCCTTTTTGGTGTTGCTGACGGACTCTTCACCGCCGTAGCAGCCTCTCGATCTGCCTCTCGGGTCTGCCGGGGAAAAGGGGGCTGGGGATTTTGGGAGCTGTAGTTCCCCCAACCTTTTCCAAACTCTGTTGTCAAAGCACTCTCGGTCTCTCAGAGTTTTTTTTCGGCGAAGGCAGCATCGTCCTCTGGAAAGGCAACGTGTTCCATTTCTTCCAGTGGCGAGGGCGGTTCTGGGAAAAGGGAAACCCGCCACGCTACCTTGTTACCTGGCGGCAATTAACCAGATAATGGAGTTTTGGCAAAAGGTTTTTAAAGAGATAAAAGAGATTATGGGAGCAGATATACCAGTATGTCCAAATATTGCATTGTTGTCTATATATGATAAGGTTGGTGTACTCAAGTAAAGAAAGAATTAATAACAAATTTGTTAACAAAAAGGAGAGTAATAATAGCAAAAAAAATGGAAAGCAAATGAAAAATTTCAAATAGAGGAATGGTATAACGAAGTGTGGAAAATTGCAATTAATGATAAACAAACATGTAGAATTAGGTTTATGAAAGGTTTGGTTAAAGGGAATGATTTTGAAGAAATTTGGAAAATATTTTTGGAAAAGTTCTGAAAAAGATAGTAATACTACCCTGTCAAAAGAAGAATGGCAATTTTGGAAAGTGGATTAAATAAAAAGTTGGCTTGGGGGGTGGGTTTTTTTTCATTTTAGTTTTGTTTTTCTTTTATGTTGTATATTTTGTAATTCTTAGTAGGTGTGTGTGTCAAACTTGTGATTTATAGTTTAAATGGATAAGTGATGTTAATTTTTTTTTAAAAAAAAAAGTTAAAAGAATTAACAATAGAAATAGATTAAAGGGGATGTGAAAAATATTGAATTAAATGTGAAATTATAACAGTTGAACAGATTTATAAATTTAAAAAAGGGAAAATAACAATGAAAGTTAGTATTGCTTAAGAGAAGAAAAAAAAAAAAAAAAAAAATTTTTTTTTTAAAAAATTCACTATTATTATATCACATGGTGTTTAATTTTTTTTCTTGTTTTGTATTTGTGATTCAGTTATAAAAAAAAAAAAAATTCAAAAAAAAAAAAAAGAAGCCCCCTCCCCACTTTTCTTGTCTTGGATTCGAGTATTTACATGTACATTCTGCCTATTTGTATTGAGTAGCAATCTGATTACTGAACTTTACTCAAAATCAAAAAAGGCAGAAAAAAGGTACTTAGATGGCCTTCCACAAACCCACTTAACCAGCAAGCCAAAGAGTAAGAAAATTTTGGGGTAAGCAAGAATGCCCCAGGAAGGATTTGGAATTGCAACAGCTAAATATGTTTGAGAGATAGTGTTTGTGTGTGACTGGAGCAGAATGGAAATTTAAGAAATGTGGTTGAATAGAAAAGTGAAGCACTTTCTAAGGAATTTTGACATTTTCCTCTTTGGGCTGAAAATAAATGGGTTTAAAATGTATGTGTCAGCTACACTGACCCCATAGGACAAAACAGACTAGATCAATCAATATAAATTAATAAATGGGTGGAACATTATTATTTTATTGGCTATTTTATTTTTGGGTTTTTTTTTTTTTTAAACTTTTTACTCATTCCAACTTTTCAAAGGCCAAGTCCCAAAGCAGAACTGAATAAATGAATTGCACTGAATGAATGTATAGTCATTCTATTTTTACTTTTTAAAAATGACTCCTCTTATTTTTTGTGCCCACAAAAAATTTTAAAAAAAAAGAAAAAGATACCAAAAGAGGGTATAATGCTATTCATGAAGAAGTAAGGCCATATAATCTGTGACAGAGATCACTTAGAGCTAATGGTGTTATTAAATGTATAGCATACCTGTCAGTACTTCAGCTTTAAGGGCATCCAATATGACCCACACAAAGTAGTTTTTCCCCTGACCCCCCCAAACATCAGTCAGCCTATCACTGCTACATTGACTGTGAGTACATTACCAAAAAATACTGATTTGGTATGCTGCTTTATCTCCTCTAGAAGGTAACCTGAGCAGAGTCCAATAAAAATACACATAGTAGTTCCACTTTATCCCAATTCTGGCAAGTCTGAAGATTAAGATACTATCAGTATTTTCCCCAGGCAACAGCTGTACTTCCGGTTAATTAAATGAATCCTAAACAGCAAATGACTTGTCTCACAGATACACCATTGCTCATTCATACACTTATAAGGAAATAAGGTCTGTAAGTTGATTTGGCTGTGGCGCCCCTTCCAGCTCTGTGATTCTGTAATTTAGCGTATATAAATGATGCAAGTTTCCCAACACTGTACATTTACAGGTTATACCACAATCCAACGTTTTAAACTACAACTAAAAGAGATTATTTTTCTTTTTTTAACTGCCCCATTAATTAGCAATGTTGCATTGTCAAACATGGAAAACATTTTCCTAAAAATTAGCAGATCCAATCTGCTATTCAGTTGAATCACACCTATTCCAATTTAGCAGAAAATTTAATACTCACTTTGAACCAAAGGCATTTGGGGTTTGATGAGGGTGTAGCAAAGAGCCCCCCCCCCCCAAAAAACATGTTGCACAATTGGTGCTCCTTTTCAATTTTCTGTGTGTTCAACCTATCACATCCCTAAAGTGTATTATTTTTATAACTTCAAGACATAGTTGACAGGGCCAGATAGAAGGGGAAAGAATCTTCTTTTTTTTTAATAGTGTGACAATGAAATGTAGCTATGCAGTTTGAACACTATGGTGGACAATATCTTGTTTTTGTGATCAGACATGATTTTAAAAAAAGGGAAACATTGTGGGTAGAAGATCTGATTAACAAGATAGCAAATATCATCTGGGCCACTGGACAAGATGAAGGAGGCCAAAATGTCTGAATTCAAGTGTCATAGGAAAATAAACACATGTTAGTGTCACATAAAGCAACACAATTTAATTTTAAACCCCCCCTTGAAAGTAGCCAGTATATTTTCCTTTTTAATGAAAGTTGCCTCTTCATTTTTCTCTCTGTCTCTACCTCTTTTCTTCTACTATTTGGCCATCCAGAATGGGATTAAATTTATTCCACTCTTGCATACTGCTGTAGTCATGCATCTTGACTCCTCATATTGTAATTTGTTACATGCTACATTAGTTTAATGATTATAGGCTATGCAACCCAAGGATATCTGTTTATCTTTATCTGTTTTAAAAAATTAATTTATTTAAATATAAATAAATAAACCCTTTTATCTGCTTCTGGACCCAGGCATGATGGAGCTGTGCCTTTTTCTTCTCTCCTTCCAATGCCAGGGCAGTGGCAGTCAGAATGAAGGGAGGGTCTTTCATTTTTTTAAACTTTGACATGATGGAGCTGCCCCCTTTCCCTTCTCTTTTCCCCAGTAGAGGCCGGGAAGGAACAGTTGAGATGGAGGGAGGTAGGCTTGAAGGAATTTAATGGATTACTGCATCTAAATGAATGCTACCTTTTCTTTCCACTGTGCCAAGTAACTGCTCTTCTTTCACTTTACTAAGGAAAACTTTGACAGACATGAGAACATTTAGTAAGTGTCAAAACTAACACTGGTAAGGTCAGCAAGCAATTTTAACAACTAATCCCATTATACACATTTATATTTGACGTTTAGTCTAGACTGCAAACATAAATTTCCTGTTTGCATCAAGGAGTAAAATTGCTCTATATGAAGAAAGCATATAAGGCCTCATAAGCAACACTTGGGCAATTAATAAAAGCAGTCACTGGGCAATATAAGAATTTTGAAAACTATGACTGTTCCCATGCACTCTTATTTCCTAATTTTACTAACAAAACTTCCCCAAACATTTAATCCCTTTTCTTTGTGAAGCCACAGTCAGCTCTTCTCAAGGAATTATCCATCAGATTACTTCCAAGTAATTTCAAAGAAGCAAGTGCACTACTCTGGAGTTGTATCTTAAATATTAAGAAGCAGGACCAATTATTTCCAATTTTTATAAGATAGAAAAAGATAAATTAGTAATTTCTAACAATAACAAAAAATTTAATAGACACAAATATATCAGGAGCTCACCTTTTGAATATCACCATAAAATAAAGTTTTTCAACTAGGAACTGTGGCCAAACCAGGTAGGCCCACTGATTTCAAAACATGGCCCTGGAATAAACTGGTCATGGACTGCTGGCCTAAATTGCTAGTCCCAACAATAAAAAGGCTCGCACTGAATCAGTGGGATTAATGCTAGTGCTCATTTTCCATTCACCAATTGATTCAGTGGGTGAAATTAGATAGAATTAGCAATGAGATTTACGCCATTGAAAGTAAATAAAATTAGAAGACGGGCTATCTATTGAGCAGGGTGGAGGATTCTTTGGGTTGTAGTTCAAAAAATAACTTTTCCAAGCTCTGATTGCAGTTTAATGGCAATATATTTGCCTTTCAGGCATGAGCTACAGCGTCAATCCCCACATCTTCCACGAAATCTCAATTCTATACGTGATCTTAGCACAGAGACCCACTCAGGGTAGACAAGATGGATAATAAAACTGACTCTATAGGAAAAAACTTTATATATTCATATTGCTTCCAAAGAGCTAATCTCCATATGGACTCTTATTGGCCACCAATGGGACCTAGAGCTGGGAAAGGTTGTTCAAACACTTCATTTTCAGTTAGAAAAGGATCTGCAAACTCACATATTTGAAAGCTGGTTTTTGGTTGGTTTGTTTTCTTTAAAATAGACTGATTTCTACAAAAATTAGCTTGTGACCTTTCCCCAAAAATGACACAAGGCAGAAATTAAGTTTTGGAACCCCTATGGGGGATTTAAAAAAACAAAAGTATTAAACCTTTGAACAAGAATACTAAACCCTAGCTACTTAAACATCAGTTTCCAGTCAATTAGTCTGAATACAACACAGCCTCGCATGTTTGGAGAACCTAGGAAGAGGCATTATGATCATTTTTCATGTGGCTTGAGAAAATCATCCATTTACAGATAATAGGTGATGTACTATCAAATACTTAATCTTCAACACTTTGCAATAGTGTTTCTCTTCTAGCATACTGGGGAAAACAATTTAAATGTTTTGGGGAAAACTTTTTTTTTAGGAGCTTTTGATAATAGCTGGAAATTCAGTTCCTAAAACATGATTCCCTTTGCCAAGATTGTTCTGAGATTTATCTGGGAAGTATAAGCATGCCACAAGATTTAAACTAGTGTGAATTTTGTTTGGAAAAATTTAATTCCCTTTTTAGAGGAAAATTTTTTGGTTTTTCTTTCTTTTTTGTAAAAAAATGATCACACAGCAGTCAGGGATGTTTTGGACTTTTGACCCACCTGCTTCAAATGCAGGGATCTTCACATTTTGTGAGCAACAAGAAAAAAATGACATGAGTTTAAAACTCCTGCCTGAAGAACAAAACCAGGTACTGAACCCTTTCTATATCTTACTATGCAAAGTAACACTGTTAACTCTCTATGTTTTTTTAAAAAAAGGTAATCCCACCATATAAGCAGCTAAGTGCCCCAGTTTTTTCATTATTTATAGTTTTTTCCATAAATATGATAAATGTAACTAAATTAAATACCAGTGATTAAGTTGTTTTTAAACACTGCTTTTTAACCTTGGAAAAAAAACTGATTTAATAGAAGTTTACTCTATAATGTGTTCTAGGGGGCATTCAATAAAAATTTTTTTCCATGCTTTCTTCCCAAGTCTGACTTCCACTGAGATTTCAAAAGCTGACTAATCATGAATGCATATATTTTTTGGGCAATAGGCTCTAGATCTCCTATGGAAGATTTTTCTATTAACATTATCAATTTACTCAATTGTTTAGTAACTTAGATTTGACATATAAATTTTTAAACCCCTCCCCATTTTTAATGTTAAGAAGATATTCTTATTTTAAAAAAATACTTTTAAAAAAATACTTATTTTAAAAAAAATAAGAAGATGGCAAAAAAGAAAAAAAATCTCTTTAAGCCAAAGTCTGCCCGGGGCCAGAATAGTGCATGGCTTGTCTTTTCTAAAATTAAAATGCAATTCAGTTTGAAACATATTATATGTCTATTAGGTTTTTTAAAAAACTATAATTTTTCCCTTCTCTTGTTCTCACCAAATAACTATGAGTTTATATAGTTTAGCATGCTCTTGATTATTTCAAGATATCAGAGTCAATGAAGAGGTATCTTTATTTTGTATTTCTACTCAACTATTTTAGTTTTATGAGAGCTGTATGATGTTGTATGACAGTTCTCCTGAGGGATGAGCCACCTCTGCAGCCTCCAAAAAACAATCGCTGGGGGCTTCCTTCTTCTGACAGGTTAACATAAAAGTATTTTAATCCAACAACTCCTAGTTATGTGAAGTTTATTATAAGTACATAGCCTTGTCCATAAAAAATACAGTAAATTAAAACTTCAACAGTGCCTACAAACAAGAACCACATCTCCCTAAACAGCTTGCTTAGAATCAACAATAATTCTGACCAATGATCAACAATAATTCTGACCAATAATCCTATAAACAAGCCTGAGATAGTGAGGGGGTGCTCTTAGGGTGCTAAAAGGCCATAGAGCAGTTTGCTCAAAAAAAGGGGTTTGAGAACAATTGCTTCCTATGGAAATCATATATGAAGTTTAGACACTAAATAGAAGTTTCGATAAACAGCCAAAAACACTTTTGCTTTTCATATGGTTTACTTACCTGTTAAGTAAAATAATCCCTTTTCTCAAAACTGCACATTTCAACATGAACACTGACATGTGTAAAATTTTGGCTCAGTTTTGTGATATTACATGTAGCTTAATAAAGTCAGATTATTAGAAAAATCTGAAAATTAGCACATATGTCTCATATACACATAACCTTGTTAAAATCTTCCTGGGGGGGGGGGATGACAGGAGATAGCAGGTTTTGAAGAAGAAACCCTATAATGTAGGAGAACAGATTATCCCAATTTTACGAGGCAATGAAATAATTATTTTCTCAAGGTTATTCAGTGAGTTCAAGGCAGGCACAAAATTTGAAAATGGACATTGGTGGTTCAGTCTGTTCACTATTATGATCCCCCGGGAGGTCCCACATAACAGGGTGTTTTCTGTTCACAAACTGCAGCCAGCCTAAAATTGGGGGAAAGAGGGGGAAAATTTTTCGGGCTTTCTGATTTATCTTACTCCAAAAAAGATGAACAAAAAGTAATTTTGTTTTGTTTGACTTATGCACACAGTCAAAAGCTAAAGTAAAAAAATAATAATAATAATAATAATAATAATAATAATAATAATAATAATAATAATAATAATATCCCGCATCTTCCAACAGATGGGAGGCGGCCCCACAACAGTATATCAAATACATTAAAAGCAATTAAAACATAACCCATCCTCCCCACCCACCAACCCATCTAAAAACCCCTAAAACACATTATAAAAACAAGAGGACAGTTGGACAATACGAAGACAAAACATATACCAGTCAGTGATGCATTATGTAATGTGCATAAAGACTGTTTTGACAATTAAGGTGGGGGGGTGACAAGAGACCTCTGGTCTCAGCTTTCCTGAACAGGTGATTCACTTTCAAACTAAAACTGGGGAAAAAGGGGAAGATATCAACAAGCTGCAAGTATCATGACTCAGTTCAGAAATGGAGTGTCTAGAAAGACCGAAATTTTTATTCATTGGCACTTGATTCCACTTTTTTTGTTCATCCTCTGACACAAATACTGCTACAGAGTAATGCTGGCAGAGGAGGGAACAAATAACACTGGATATGCAGCTGAACAAGGGTTTACTACAACAGCTGACATTACTGTCCCTCAACAGTGTTGCCAGAACAGACAGATGGACAGAGAACCTTGTAAAGTTTTTTGTTGCAGGCCTTGGCTTGAAGTGCCTACTTATAGGATGGTTCATTATTTCGTGCTGAATACTCTCATATGAGGTGAGGTCCCTTTAAACTTTTCCCAATACAACAAAGAACAGATTTCTATATCTAGCTTTTCCAGTGGATAGTTAGAGATTTTTCCCCCCAGGGTGCTCCCTAGTTTGCTGCCCTCTCAATACACACCAAAAATCCATTTTCTTCATCATCATCATCATCATCATCATCATCATCATCATCATCATCATCTCCTCCTCACACAGACATGCATCTCACCTTCCCACCCCATTTCCCCCTTAAGCATCCCTCTCCCCCTACTGGTAAGGAGGAAATCAAATGGGATAATGAATAGTTCCTTTAGCTGGGGTTACTACTGCATGGTGGTGGCAGTGATGTCTGTCGCTAGGAGTAAAAGCTCCTGGCTCCGTGCTTTCTGCCTCCACTTCAAATTTGCTAGAACCAGCTGACAAGCCAGGGCAAAGGCAGCTCCACAGCAAAGCAATGACTTTAGCAGGATTTCTGAGCTGTACAGTGGCTGAGGAGGAGAAGGTGGCAGCAATGGTGACTGGAGCAATGGGGGGGATGGAGAGAGCAGGTTACAAAGTTTCCCCCTGAGGTAGGTGGGCGGGTAGCCAGGCAAGACGGTCCTTTAGCTACAGAGCCAAAAGAAGGCAAAAAAGGGGGGGATGGGGGGCGGCATGTGTAAAAGTTTCTCAAAGAATTCATTCTCCCTTGCTCCCCCTTTTCCCCCTTTCCCTCCCCTCTTCCTCTTCTTCCTCCCTATCCCACTCCCCCCCACACAAAAATGCACACACCAAGCTGCCCTCTTTTTTTAAATTCAGAGATTTCTCCCAATCCCTGGATGAAAAGCCCAGGGCTGACCAGTCTTTGTGTCATCCGGAGGAAATAAAGTCGCCAGGGGTGCAGGTGGTGGGTGGGCTAGCTGAGGTGAAGAGAGGGGCGAATAGACAGGAGGGAGGAGGGGGAAAGAAAAGCAGCACATGCGCAGTTTGTGTAGGAGTATGCATAACAGAAGGACAGAGGGGGAGTGTGGGGGTGTGGCTGGGAAGGAAGGAAGATGAACTCTTCAAAGTAAACCAGCCCAAGTGGGAGACTCAGCTTGGGCAACTGGTTGCGCCACTTTGGATGGGAGGGGGAAGTGTAGTGAGGGAGTGGATGCATGGGGAAACCCTGCCTCACATTGGAACTGGGAGGCATGAGGGAGAACAGGCAAGGAGTGGCAGTGCCCCCAAAGATGTGTGCCGGGGGGCAGCCACCTCAGCACCCCCTCTCTACACCACTGGCTATCTTCTATTTTAAAGGGATGGTTGATCTTCTATCGCACCACCCAAATACAAAACAGCACTACAAGCATGAACAGAAAAGTGCTTTTTTTTTTTTAAAGATACCCAAACACTTTTGGTTTTTTTTCTCAGTAGGCTGCCCACAGTAATCACCGATAAGCGAATTTTAAATTTGTTTCTGCAGTTCATTTTTTTGCTGTTACTTCAGTTTCCACCTTCCATATTAAATCCACAATGTCCTACTCCAATTTAGGACATAAAATGGTCAACAGAAATCAAGGTGGTGCAAGAACCACAAGGTTTGGGGGAAAAATTAAAAAGAGGAATGTCTATGATGGGCTGATGAACAGTTATCTATTCATGACGAGTGTGTAATTTGTGGCTCCCAGAGGCTTTTAGACTGTTCACCTTGCCATTGGCTATGCTTGCTAAGCTGAGGGGAAATTTTAGCCCCAACCTGTGGAGGACAATAAATTGCATACTAAAAAGGTATTTTTCAAAACTTCTGCTATCTCCTGTCTTTCTTTCTTTTTTTTTTTTTTTTTTGCCACTTCATTGTTTGTTTAAGCTATGCAGAGTTGCCTCCCTGGCAAATGTCACACCTTGAGCATCCATGTCTCTACCTTGAGTGCCTCTCTATATCTAAAAGTATAGGAATGTAGTATTCCAAATAAATCCTATTAAGAGTTACTTATACTGCTTAAAATCTGGTTATTTGAACAAAAAATTTCACTGTTGTTTACTATCTGCAAAACTATAATTTTTGATGGAATGTTCAGTATACAGCTTTACAGTAATCAGCTTATACTATATTTTCTTCATAAACTAATTCTTATTTAATATGTTTTATTTTGCTTAATTCCCATTTAATAAAAACACAGCTTTATATCAGAAAAAGAATATTATTATACTTTGGAATGCCAAAAAAAAACACCCTCATCATGGGTCTGATGTTAGGATTAAAAAAAAAAGAAAGTTGAATCTGTATTCAGAAGGTTTCAGTTCTTGACCTTTCAGGCCTGATCCTGATCTGCGTAAAATTAATATCCTAAGCAACTCTGAAAATTCAGGGGTTGGGGCCCCCCAGATTTTTGATGTAAATTTTTTTTCACCATTTACCACTTCTGAAATATATGCAGGGGAACAGATTCAGGGACACTAATTGATGGGTTTTTAAAAAACCCAATTAGAACAGAATTGGTGTTCAGCAGGGGGGGTTTTGGGGTTTTCCCGAATATTTTTACTCATAATGATATGCTCATCAAATATATAAGATACAGTCAGCCCTTCATATTCATGCATTCTGCATCCATGCATTCAATCAACCATGGCTCAGAAAAAAATTTTGGGGAAAAATAAAGCAAACCTTGATTTTGCTGCATGCAGAGCACTACACTGCTGTGTAGGGATATCCAATTGTTGCCTGCCCCCCCCGCCATTTTTTAGATCCTCAGGCTCTCTCAGGCACTCATTTGAATTGTTCACCATTTTATATAAGAGACACCATTTTTTTACACTATTGAATATAATGGGACTTAAAACATCCATGGATTTTGGTGTCCTGAAACCAAACCTATGTGGATGTCAAAAAACCCCCTGTGGAGTTAGGGATACTGGAGAGTTTTTATTGGTCTATCATTTTAAACCTATCTCCAGTACACATTTCTGTGAATATCAGAACTGGAACGCAGTTATGCTTCAGGGCTGCAGACTTCTCCCCAAAATT
>CAOLHI010008015.1:0-15748 GCA_948474755.1 Ctenosaura bakeri | reverse complement strand
AATCCTTCAAGATTTTCCTTCATCCCCCCGTTTCCAGGAATGAGTGGAGGGGGCTTCCTCCCCCCACAATTCCTCACATTTCTTCCTCCTCACAGGCACAAACTCTCTCCTCCTCCACCTCCCCCTTGTCCTCTCCACCCATTTTTAAACTCCATTCCCTGCCACTCATCGCTGCTCATGCCTTCTGGCATCTCATAATAACCCTCACCCCTTCTCATGCCCCAGAGACCCCCAAGCCAGGCAACAGCCAAATACACCCCCCATCCAGGTGACCACCAAAGATATTGAATGCCTCCCAATGTCTCCACGCAATGGAGAGGGAAGAGGAGGTTGAAGCAGCTGAAGCCACAAAGATGCCTTTTTAGGGGACGAAGGGGAACTTTTGCCTCCACACCAGTCACCCCCCGCACCAGGCCCTCCAGAAGACTCTCCGGTCGTGGTCCTAAAGTGGGGGGAGGCTCTTCTTCCTTCCTACCCCTGGAACATATTTGCAGTCCTCCTTTGTCCCACTGCCTCTCTTTTCAGCAAAAGAGAGCCTTGGAAGCAACAAAATGTGCCTGTGGGATGGGAAGGAAGAGGAGAGAGCCCCCTTTAGGGTAAGACCAGATCTCTGTCTTATCAACAGTGGGAGTCAATATCATCGACCGTGGTATCCTTTGGAAACAGCTGGTGGAGGTGTTGGGAATCAGAAGCACTGTGTTGCAGTGGTTCCAGTCCCACCTCTCAGGCAGGTTCCAGATCAGTGGTTCTCAACCTCCCTAATGCCGCAACACTTTAATACAGTTCCTCATGTTGTGGTGACCCCCAACCATAAAATTATTTATTTATTATTTACAATGCCTCCCTCCCCGGCAAAGGCCACCTCACCAGCCAGGACGTGGGGGGCCAGTAGGGAGGGAAAGTGGAGCCACGCGTCCCCCCTAAAAAACTCCGAGAACCCCCCCCAGGCTCTGCTTCTGCTTCGTTCTCGTTTCCGCTCCGGGGCAGTGTGGGAAAAGTTCCAGACCCTGCCCGGGGGGGGGAGGAATCCCAGTGCCTTTGCCTTTTGCACCAGGCGCAGCTCACCCTCCCAGAAAAGCACCGCCTTGCGTCACCCCAGCCCTTCCGCAGCACCCCCCTCCATGGCGAATGGGGCAGGGGCCGTGGTGAGGAGGGGGCTGCCCCCGTGCTGCTGTCGTCCCCCAAGCTGGCCCGTCAGTAGCGGAGAACGGGAGCAATTTCAGTCCCTTCTGAAAAGGGGGCAGGATGACGCAAGCGTGTGGCTCACGTTTGCGCACCACCACTCCTGGGCCTTTTCTGTATGTTACCTTATCGCAGAAGTGGAGGGTGCCATTTGCACAAGGAGGTTTTTGCACAAGGCGTTTTCTTCGCTGCTCCTTTGTCCCGCAGCTGGCTTCCTGCAGCAGCTCCTTCCTCCTCCAGCACAGCTTACAGCTCCCCAATGCTTTCTTACCATCTACATGAAACTTTTGGAGAGATCATCTGGAGGTGTGGGGCGGGCTCCTATCAGCATGCTGGTGATACCCCAGTATATTTTCTAAGCCTTCAAAAACAGCTGAGGGATAGTTGTTTCCTCTGAATGACTGACTGGAGGAGGTGAAAGGGCTGGGTGAAGAATCACAGATTGAAGTCAAAAGCGGAAAGTAGCACTATAACCGTGTCCAGTTCCTCAATGAGGTGGAGCAATGTATCCTAGGAATGCCACAGCCCTGCAGCCACTGGTCTCTCACCAGTTAGTGGTGTGGTGAATTCTTCGGCAAGTTTTATTCCAAAATTTAAAAGAGCTACCCAAGCTGCTGAAACAAAAATGATTCCAGTCTCTCCGACAGTTCTTTTAATCTTCGGATTATAAAGTTGCAGTGGAGTGACTGTTCTCAGTTGACATAGGAGCTGGGTATATTTGGCTTGGAGGAGAGAGAGCTTAGGCCATTGCTGCACTGGACAGTTATAGTGCTGTTATTCCACTTTCAACATCCCACGGAACTCTGGGGCTTGTAGTTTAGGAAGGGGCATTTAGAACTCTCAGCCAGAGAGCTCTTTGGCCTCAGGAAACTACAAACCCCAGAATTCCACCGGACGTTGAAAGTGGAATAGAGCTATGACAGTGTTGTGTGGAAACGCCTTAAGGTGACATAATAGGCCATCTTTAAATGTCTGAAGGGATGTCATGGAGAAGATGGAGCCAAATTCAAAGTATAGGAAAAGAGACTCCACCTAAACATTAAGAAGAAGTTCTTGACTGTAAGCGCTGTCTAGGAGGGGAAAGGACTGCCTTCTCCACCTTTGGAGGTTTTTAAACAGAGTTTGGATGGGCATCTTTCAGGACTGATTTTCTTCATGGCAGGGCATGGACTAGATGGCTTTTAGGGTACCTTCCAATTTTAGATACTATGATTCCCTGATTCACTTCCAGTTTTGGGGAAGCAAAAGGAGAATGTTTCCCCAACTGGCCACGCCTCCTTACCTCCGGACGCTTCATCCGCCAGCAGATCCTCAGCATCAGAGAGGTCAGCGTAGCTTCTCCAGTGCAGACGGACCGCTTCTGATTCTGCGTCTTCCGGGAAGGAGGCCTCATCCAGTCGCTCCAACGCCTGAGTCACCTGCAGCCAGAGGGAGAGAAGAGGCTGATGACAAAAATCTTTTCACAAACCCAAGCAGGCACATCTGGATCTATCCTGTGTCAGCAACTCCTTTGAGATTCAAATAAATGATCAGTAGTGGATGTCACCTTTGGGAGAAAAGCAAGGTATACATTCAACAAACAAACAGCAAACTCCACAGCTTGCAAACTTGATTTTGGGGCTCAGAAATAAAAAATGTTGGGTTGTGCATCAGTCTGATGAGGAGGGAAGGCTGAGAGAGCGTTCATACGTTACATCCTGGACTAGGACTGCTAGGCCCTATAGTTTCTGGTTGAAAACCTGAGAATTAACAACACCTTTTTTATGTCATTAAATGTTATGCATTAAATACCAGCCACAGTTGCCCCCAAAGCTTTAATTAAAACCAAGAATCTCTTCCTGGAATTTAGAAAGAAATTTTAGCTGACGTCTGGGTACATACCAGATCAAGCTAAAAGGAGGCGATTATTCCTTCTCACTTATTCAGGGAGAAGGAACATTTATTTGCTTCCAGCCAGAAGGCAGGTACACAGCAGAGTGGAAGGTGAGACCTGGACCCACAATGGCCAGGAGAAGAGAAGGAGGCTAAATCTTTGCAAGTTGTGGCCAGATCAGTTATACCTTGCCAGTGATAGCAAACTGCTGCTCCACTAGCTGAGCTGTAGATTTGCACACAGTTCTTTCTTTCCTCTGGCCTAGAGCTGGGATTCCCCCCCAAAGTGGAGAACTTCCCCTTGCCAACCCGAAGAACCAAAGCAACCCAGACCCTAAGATCTACCAACCCTGTCCCAGACACATACTGCCTCCGTGTACATTTCTACCCAGATGGCTGAGCTCTCCTCAAAGACTGCTTTTCACAAATATTTACGAATACATACTGGGCTTTCTGGATCTGTGTTGCTGTTCTAGACTTTCTCAATTAACAAACACTTGAAATAAGGAGAATTTGGGTGATTATCTTTTAGAAAGCCAGTGTTGTGTAGTGGCTCAGTCATGCAAACCACTGGGTGACCTTTGGTGCACCACACACACCCCAGAAGACCTGGTTTGCTTTAGGATTGCAATAAGTTGGAAAATAACAACAACAACAACAACATATCACAATTCATATTCATTAATTATAATATCATTAATAATACTATCATTAATTAATATGAGTTATGAAATTATTATTATTATTTCTTACCCAACTCTCCCCAAGGCTTGACATGGGTTACAACATAAAGTAAAATAGAACTAAAAAACACATCATGCATCAAAATACATTGAAAACACATAAAACCATTTAAACTACACCAGTGTAAAATTCATAATCAAAAATTGCCTGAAGAGATAGGTATTAAGTATTTTTTTTTAATTCAGAGAGCGTATTCTGCTGTAAAATCTCTTCTGGCAAGTCATTCCACACAGAATGTGTGACACACGACAATGGCAACAATTATATTTTTAATATTAGCAATTATTCATAAAACTTTTGCTGCTACTCACACAGAGATAAGTCACAGCATATTCAGTGGGGTTTTGCATAGCACTGAAAAAGTTACTAGTTTTACTAAAACAATTTTAAATATTCAGATTGGATAGAGTGCTATTTTAAATGTTTCCTATGCTATGTTTGTTATGAAATTTTGGAAAACAGAAGAAAATACTAATGAAAGTAAAAAAAAAAAAGTTTGCTGATCAAGCATGAAAAAGAATAGGGGAAGATGCAGGATTTCAGCACAGCTACTGGGGAGAAGATGAAATTTGGGGTGTATTTCTCACCCCAAATACGTATTCTGCCTGCCCTAGAAATTAAAATTTTCCTTCAGTCCTCAATTTCTTGCATTGCATTAAATTAAAACTTCAATTGAGCATCTGGAGTACAGTTCAAACAGTGCAAGAGATGAGTCTTTTAAGCTTGTTATTACTTAGCTTCCTTAATAATTGTTTAATAAATTATTATTTAAGCTTGTCATTATTGTCTTTAATATTTTTACTTTATCAAGTTTGTGCTATTATTTCTCTGTTTCAGTCAAGTTTAATTTTTTTTAGTTTTAGTTCTAGTTACATATTAGTATTATTTACGTGTGGTTTTTTTCTTTTCTCCCACTCTTTTCCCCTTTTTTTCTGCAGTAATAGATTATACTTTGTTTGCATTTTCTCTTAAGTATTAATCAATATTTGCAAAAAGAAACACAGTTGAGACATCGGAAACCAAGAAGCAAGTGAAGTAACCCAGGCAATGCAAACAAAGCCAATAAAAGAGTTTTAAATGTGAAGGAGAACAAAATATTGGAACCCTCACAAACCATTATCTTATTTCCTTCATGGCACTAACAAATATGTAGTCTTCAAAACGGCTAAGTTTGCAAATAGAGCTGTTCAACTGAGAAAACAATTCATAAAATATATTGGAGTTGCACGCAAGGGGGATGAATTAATCTAAATGTTTCTGTTTCTGTATTCTATTATTTCTATCTTACCACAAGATAAGTTGATAACCTATTATTATAAGTTTTGATATTTTCTTAGAGTGTTTTACTTTATTCTTTCATTTTTACTTCATTTTATATTTTGTCAAACTTTATTTTAGCTTCTTTTATCTTGCTTCACTCCCTTTTACTTATTTTATTGCCTTTTATAATGTTTGAAGTTATTTCTTTGACACCGTCAATTGACTAATCCGTAAATTTATACCACTACTAGATGTGAATGATTTTCAATTTCTCATTCCCTCCAATGCTAGAAATTTGGGGACTGAAGGGAAATTTCAAAAGGAGGGGAAAAAATTCTTATTTGGAGGTCAAAGTCCTCATTTTGTCCCCTAGTTGCTACACCTCTGAGGAAAAAACAAATTAGATATTGATACAATTAAAGCCACAAAACAAAAAAAAAAATTGCTTGTTTAATAAATTAGACATTATTTGGGGTCTGAGGCCTACGTCCTCCTGTGAAGCCTTGGGCTGGAGTGAAAGGCAAGGGCCTCACCCTGCCCCAAAACAGGTGCTTTTTGAGGCCAGGAAACACAACATAAAACATGAATTATGTCTATTATTAACTTTATTGGGAATATTTTGTGCAATCCTGCCTTTTGGCCTCTCTGTGTTTTCTTCCCACAACGCTCTCTCCTCAGCCGTT
This sequence comes from Ctenosaura bakeri, assembly GCA_948474755.1. Taxonomy (NCBI): domain Eukaryota; kingdom Metazoa; phylum Chordata; class Lepidosauria; order Squamata; family Iguanidae; genus Ctenosaura; species Ctenosaura bakeri. The sequence continues at coordinate 10,007 of CAOLHI010008015.1, read as the reverse complement.
TCCCTCCCTTGGGGTTCATTTTACCTCACAAATTACCTCACAAAAACACCAACACCCCCCTCAGAACTTCCATGGCAGCTCCTGTCAGAATATACTCAGAATCCTGGACTAAAACTCTGATACCTGGTTGATTAAAAAAAAAAAAAGTAACTTCTGCTCCACAGTCAGGAAGGAAATCTGAGTCACAGATGCTTCTGCTCAGCAGGGAAGGAGGAGGAGAAATGTGGTGGCAGGAAGTGCTGGGAGCCCAGAACTCAAAATGGAGGCACTTTGGTTGAGCAAATGCCAAGAGATCCTTTGGTTTGGGCCCTTTTCAGCAGGCAACGCCCTCCCTGAACTGAAGGGTCCTGGGTGCTGGGTTTCCACCAGCCCTGCAGAGTAGACCAGGGAAGAACAGGGGGGAAAATGCTGTATATTTTGCCTATGCTTTTTCACTCCTTATACAGGCATAAAACAACAATAAGAACCCATCTTATGTGGTGGCAGGAAGTGCGGGGAAACCCAGAACTGAAAATGGAGGCACTTTGGTTGAGCAACTGAAAAAGAGAAAAAGGGTTCCTTTGCTTTAGACACGTCAGCAGGCGATGCGATTCAGCCATTCTGGCAAAGGGGGGCCTCCTTATTCTAAAATTTTTTCTCAACAAGGGCAAAGCACAGAAGTCGCTGATGTTCGTTCAGGCTGCCCAGCTGACACGGTTTTTAAAAAAGAAGCCATTCTAGAGACTGCGCCCTTTTTCCCGGAATTTTGGGAACAAAGAAACCTAAAGATGGGTAATATGTGGATATAGTTACCAGCAATTCTAAGAAGCTCAGTTTAGTCAGATCTGCCATGGGAGAAGAATACTCTGCATATTAATCAGTCTTTTTGCCTAATTACAGCTTTTTTGGGGGGGAAATTTCGCAGAGGGTTAGTGAGCATTTAGCTTGTGTTTATGGTAATAAAATTAGTATTTTAGTAATCTGTTAGAGTTTTTAGTTTACACACTCTTGGCTCCAGAAAAACCCTGTGATAGGTTTATCTGGGGATCCCCATAAATTGGAAAAAAAATTGCACAAAGCAACAACAAATACATATATATTGCTTATTTATATATTCTAGGGTTTTTTTTTTTTTTCCCCCCCCCCCCGTATGTTCTTCACCCCAGTGTGAATCAGTTTCTCTGTGTTAAAATCAATAAAATATGAATAAAAAAATTTACAACTCCTAAACCCCAGCTGGCTGGGGTGGAGCTGTAGTCTTCAAAAAGTTACTTCCCCAAACTTGGCAACACTCTTTCCTTTGCATATCCCTCGGTCCCTTTCCCTTTCCCAAATTCCCCAAACCCCAGCGCTGCTCCCTTACGGAAAACCTGCCAAAAAACAACAGAGGGAGAGGGTTTGAAACCTTCCCTTTTCCACCATTGCTGGGTGCCAGCCCCCCAAGACAGGGCCCGAGCAACTTTGGGGAAAGGGGGGGAAAGGGTTCTAGTTTTGGAAAAAGCAGCAACTGGCCTGCTGCAGAAAAAGCGGAAGCGGCTCAAAAGGCCCGCCACGCAGGATCGTTGTGCCTGGCAGCACAGAGAGCCCTCTAAGTCCAGGAGTGGCGCTGGGGGCCCTGGGAGGCGGCGGGTGGGTTTTGGAGAGGCAAACCTGAGGCAGGGCAGTTTTGATAAGGGGGCTCTAGAATCAAGGAGCTATCAAGACGGCAGGAATGCAGAGCCAAGGGGCCATTCTTACTATGCTGGCGTATGAGGGAAGGAGAAGGTTTTATGCCAAAAAGTGGGGTATTTTTTTGGGAGGGGTGGTGGCTTCCACATAAACGTGCAGGTAAGGTCTTGGCGGCCGAAGCCCAACTGCAGAGTAGATTCACTGAAATCCGTGCAACTTGCAGAAGTGCTGACTTGCAACTAGGGGTGGCCATTTCCCAGGGCCTTCCCAGGTTTCCAGGCCAAAAAATGGGGGAATTTGGGCCCGCCAGCCATGCCATTCTTATGCACTGGGACCAACTCACAGAGCCTCAGAGAGAAAGAAATCTTAGCTAACCTGACAGCATAGCCATCCCCACTTCCCAGAAAGCTGCAGCCACCTTCTGGGAGTTTTTCCCCCCCCCAAAAAAAAGAAAGAAAGAAAAAGGAACTTTCTTCAGCTTTGAAAACGGGCTAGCAGCTTTTGCTTTTTCTTAAAATGTTGAAATCATCCTATAAAGGAGAACATTTGTGCGAGAAAAAATAATAACAATAATAAAGAAAAAACCGGGATAAAAAAAGGAGACATACAGGGAGTAAAAGGAAGATCATTAATTTTTTAAAAATACATTCTTGGAAAAAGAAAAAAATGTTTCTTTCACAGTCATTAAACTTGGTAGGACACAAAATGGGATTCCTCTAATTCTTCTTTTGTACTGTTGTTGTTGTTGTTGTTTTTGGGAAATTTTTTACAATTAGCAGCCCCTGACAAAAACAAAGTTTCTAGTCCTCATGGAGATCGTCGAGCACTGCCTGCCTGGCGAGAGCTCAAAAGGAAAAAGAAGGTTGAGGTGTGAGGTCTGGTCCCTTGATGTAATTCTGTTCACCTCCCTTCAGAGGGCAAAAAATTGAGGAAAGATGCTTAAAGTCAACGGGAGTGCAGATCTGCACCATAGCTCAAGCGGACACTGTTTTTTTTGGGCCCAAAAGATTTGAGACATTTTCCCCTCTTTGTGGGGAATCCAAAAGCCTCGGCTTCTGGGAGCAAAGAAGGTACAATCCGGAAGGGGGGGGAACTGTTAAAAATTTCCATTAAAGGTGGATTTTGTAATGTCACCAGAAATGGTTTTGCTGGGTATTAGGGATAAGGAATTGGATCTAAATACGCTCAATGCCTTTATTATATGACAACAGCTACACAAATACTGTTTGCTCACTCTGGAGACAGACTGAAGCCCTGGGGACCGAAAAAACCCGGATTGCCAAGGTTGCGAAGTTACCCCAAAAATGGCCAAGTGAGTGTCGGCTTCAAAGGATCAGCCAACTGAAGATTTTATGAAACCGTTTATGGACGTTCCATAATTTCCATTCCACATTATGTAGTTAAAAACACCTGAAAACATTTCCAGAACAAAGCCAGAAAGCAATGGTGTTCTGTTTCCCAAGACACTCTTGCATTGTGATGTTACAAAGTTGTGTTGTAAGGAGAAGGCCTTTGCTTTCCGGTGGGGAGGGAGCGGGAGAGGGTTCCACAGCCTGCCTTAGAGAAAATTCGGGGGGAAATGGTTTGGATGAATGGGGGGAACCAAAAATGTGTGGAGGCCCATGAGAGGCAACCCCAGTGCCAGCCTTTTTAGCGTTGGGCACGTGTCCAACTCATCCACGTAACACAAGCCATGGGAATCTGGCCGTGCTTCTACCAGGGTCCGGGAAGCCCCCCCCAGAATGTGACCCAAAGGTGATGGTGGAGGAGGAGATGCTTAGGCCTGGTTACCTGCCGTGGGAGAGTGCTACCCCATGTTTGGAGGCCAGATTGGCATGAGAGCTTCCTGATTTGCCCTGGGGGTTTGGCTGACAAAACCTCCCACGGGTTTTCCTCTGTTTCAAAAAGGAAAATCTTCAAGGAGGGGAAGTTTTAAAATTTTTCCCCCCAAGGGGAAAAAGCCATTTTTCTCTTCCCTTCGGGAAAGTGCATTTGCTGCAAAGTCTTTAAGTCACGCCTTATGTGCTGCGCATCTTTAAATAATGGGCCAGGGGAGGGGGGGAATGTCTGTTGGGAGAGTCCCACCTGGGCAGGTAAGTCGGAGTTCCCAGCTAGGCTGGAGGGTGGCGTTTTCGTGGAGCTTCCTGCCACCAGAAGAAGGCGTGGGCTTCCTGCCGTAGGGGGATCCGGTAAGTCAGCTGGGGGGGGAAAGTGTTTTTGCATGGGGAGGAACACGTTTTACTACCAGATGATTCTGTTGAGCTTACTTAATAAAAAAAGGATTAAAAATTTTCCGGGGACCCCCAGAGAGCACTTTAACACTTCTTTAATGTCTCAGGGACCCTAAGGGCCAAAAAAATGGCCAGAGGGACAGGAGGTGCCACATGGGTCCTCCCCATTTTTACTTAAGCAAGATATTTTTTTTTTTATTAAATAAGCTCAACAGAATCACCTGGTAGTGCATATAAAGTAAGCTGCCTTGAGACTTGGAAGCTAGGCTTTTCTCCTTCTGCACTAAAACATGTTCCTCATCCATGAAAAAAAAAAAAAAGGTGTCCGAAGTGGGTTAGCCTCCCTCCTGCCCTTTTTGGCACGGTGGGTTGATGGACTGGAAGCCTGTTCTGCCACCCCAACAAAAAGCCTCCATAATCTGTTGGAACAAAGAGAACCCTGCTCCGTGCCTGCTTTCCTTCTCTGACAGAGTCCAAGTCCATGTATGCTCACGTGCCTTCGTTTTTCTTTTTGCTTCTTCCTTCATAAACTGCACCCTCAAAGACCAGAAGGGGTTTGGGTTTTTGCCTCCCAGCATCTCGCACTTCACACCTTGCGCGGCCACCCAATCCGGGGAGGGTAAAAGGAGTTACAGTTACCCGTGAGTTTTTTACACAGAAAGATTTTGACACTTGTTTCAATTCAGGCTTCCACTCAGATCATGAGCTCCTAAATTTTGCTTTTCAGAAGCTTCACCATCTGGTGCCCCCCCCAAGACCCTTGATTCACCAGGTGTTTTCTGCTTTTTTTGTTTCCCATCCAACGTGTCCGTTTTCCTGCCTTTTATCTTCCACTCTGCGCCAAAGATTCATAACCACACTGGTTACTATGACAATTACTGGCTTTACCCTCTTGAGATACAACTTGGCAAAAAAAATGTCAAGAGGTGACCTGAGGAGAGAGAAAAAGCAACTGTATTGGGAGGCAATTTTGCGGCCACATTTATCTTCAATGTACACAATCCAATGACCTGATGGCAGGGAGCCAGAGGTGCTGACAGTGGCCTCCTAAAGACGGCCAGTGGAATCTCCTATCCACCCCTCCATCCCAGGGACCCTGGAGACGGCTGTCCCTCACCGGAAGGGTTCCAATGTTTATCCGAGCCATATCTGTGTGTGATGTACAGGATATTATCGCTTTAAGGAATTGAGCATAGAGGTTTTAAAAAGCTTTATTCAGAAGATTTAAAAAAAAAAAACCCCGCACAGCTTGGCAACTGCCAGGAGTAAAGAAGCACAAACTTTAGAGCCTTACAAGCTATAACATTTCAAACTAGCACAGGCTAGCATTCTATTTGAGGGGTAATGATAATTCCTTTTCCAGGCTATTCCGTTTCCCCCCCCTGTATTCTCATTCCTCTAGCCAACAGTCTGACCTTGCAGCAGAGCCTGGAACAGTCCATTAGAATAACATTTCTCTGTTCCCAGCCCCTGTTCCCATTCAATCCCATCATCCCCCCCCCAGCACAGTGAAGCCCAGTAAAGCATCAAGGCAAGGCAGCTGTCTAAAAGCATGGCAGGGAGAATAAAGCTGACCTGACACTGTGGGAGGAACTGGGGAGGGGGGTGGAGATGGAACAGAGAGCTAGGACATGTTGTCACCTGCAGAAAAAGCCACCCAAGGGCCTAGTCTTCAAAGCTGATCACCCCCCTTTTTTGGGCCCCCCAAGCCCAAAACCCCCAGAGGAACTCCCCCCTTTTTCCCCCCCCTGGCATTAAAAAAAAGGGGAAGAAGAGGCAATGCAGGAATTGAACAGCTTTCAGGACACTCCAAATGATCTGAAAGGGGGTTCCCTCCTTTCCCTGAGGGAGAGAATGGGACACCCCCTTGCTTGAGCCGGATTGCCTTGGGTCCCCCCTCCAAGGGCCCTCCTACAGTCTGCCATCCCCCGCAGTCCTGTTGAAAAATAACTTGCTCCATACAGCCCTGAATTTCTCAAGTCAACATGGAGGAGGTCTGCTGAGTTACAGATTCAGAACCAGGAGCCAACCATCAATGGTCTCAACAAACACAGGCTCCTGCAGCAGCTGCATCGGGATGAGATGCTAGGTGGCAAGCTCCTTGAAATTATTGGAGGCTGCAGTCTACCATGGTTCCCTCTGGAAAACATGGAAACCCATGCAGTGGTGGGGACAAGCAGAACATCCTGCCTGGGTTTTCTAGAGGTCCAAAGGGGACCCAAGAAATTTCTTCCCAGGGTCAGGAGCCCATTCATGCCTGGGGGAAACGTGAATGGTTGGGCAGGGGGATATTTTCGTAGGGTGATTTTTTTAAGGGGCCAGCAACACTATGATACAAAGATAATCCAGTCTGATTCCGGTGTTCTTCTTCCCTCTGAAGAGAGATATGATGGCACTCCTCCCAGCTGCATGGGTTCCTCTGCTGGTGCAGGACTGGGGGGGTGCGGGCCCCCGGGAATTTTCCCCCCCCCCCTTTGGGTGAGCGGATGACAGAATCCTCAAGAGATGGGAGCCAGGTGTGCTTGCTGATGCAATCATAGGTACCTGTCAATGCACAGGCACTGTTCAACCAAGAGCTGCTGGGTGGCTGGAGGAGGAGCCAAAGCCAGTTCATCCACAGTGTCATCCCAAACCCACCCAGTTCTGGTCTGTCAGTGCTGCATCATTCCTAACTTCCAAGTACAACATTTTCCACATTCCTAAAATGTATGATTTCCCTCCTGCAGAGAGTCCCTCATGCATTAGAAGATCTACAACAAAATTTCTGACACTCCTGGCACTTTGTATGTTTTCTAACCTTTTGTGCTTCACAAGGTATGAACTCTGAAAAAAAGCAATTCACACTGCAGGCACTTCTATTGTTTCTTGTAAGAGGCTTATTTGTAAACGGTTCTGCATCCCAAATTGGGGAAAAATTTAGGACACTATTACTAATAGTACTGGCTTCTCTCCTGTAAGAAAAACTCTTATGGCTCAGAAAGTATGAACAGCAAGCAAAACATCTCTAACACTACTGGAATTTTTATGGTTTCTTTCCCGTGTGGACTCTTTGGTGTCTGATAAGGTATGCATTCCAAGCAAAGCATTTCCCACACTCATGGCATTTGTATGGCTTCTCCCCCTGTGTGAAGTCTCTGGTGGCAGACAAGGTGTCCATTCTGAGAAAACATTTCCCACACTCCTGGCATCTGCATGGTTTCTCTCCTGTGTGGATTCTCTTGTGCTGCACAAGGTCTGAATACGAGCAAAACATTTCCCACACTCCTGGCATTTGGGTTTCTCCCCGGGGTGGACTCTCTGGTGGTGGACAAAATTTGAATTCCTAAGAAAACATTTCCCACACTCCTTTGGGATTTTATGGTTTCTCTCCTGTGGGATTTTTTTTGGTTTCTTGGGCCCCCCCCAAGGTTTTTTTTGGGGGAAAAATCAATCGGGGAAAAAATTTCCCACACTCCTGGCATTTGTATGGTTTCTCTCCTGTGTGGATTCTCTTTTGCTTCACGAGGTTTGAACTGTTAGCAAAACATTTACCACACTCCCTGGCATTTGTATGCTTTCTCTCCTGTGTGGACTCTCTTTTGGCTCACAAGGCCTGAACAGTCAGAAAAAAAATTTCCCACACTCCTGGCATCTGTTGGTTTCTCTCCTGTGTGGATTCTCTTTTGACTCTCAAGCTTTGAACTTGTAGCAAAACATTTCCCACACTCCTGGCATTTGTGTGGCTTTCTCCTGTGTGGATTCTCTTGCCCCCCACGAGGGCTGAATTGTGGGCAAAATATTTTACACTCCTGGCATTTGTAGGTTTCTCTCCCCGTGTGGATTCTCTTTTGCCCACAAGGGCTGGGTTTGGGCAAAACATTTCCCACACTCCTGGCATTTTTAAGGGTTTTTCTCCTGTGTGGACTCTTGGGTGAATCACATATACTGGGTCTCCCAAACAAAATGTTTTCCCCCCTCCTGGCATTTTGATTTTCTTTCCCCCCTAAATCTTGATGGCTCAGAGGTTGCAGTTTATAATTAAATCCTTTTCCTGAGACTTTACGTCTGAAGTTTTTTTCCCCGCACGGAGTCTTCTGAAGCACAAGAGCCACGTTTTGGTCAAAAGGCTTCCCACGTATTTGGCACTTGAAGGGCTTCTCTCTGGTAGAAACTTCCTCTTTTTGTGTGAGCTGCCTGGTGCCTGGCAAGCGCACATCTGTATGCAAAACACTTCCCACACTTGGCAATAATTGCAATTTCTCCAGTTATCTGCCGGGAAAAAGGAGAAGAACAGTAAACAATCAATCTCAATTGTGAGAGAAAAGCACCTTCACAGATTGGGAAAAAAGATTTATTTGGAATGATCCTAAAAACAATCCAACCCTGGGGGAAAGGAAGATATATTGTTATCCTTTTTTTTTTTTTAAACCCCTGTTCCCCTTTAAAACACTCTGAGTGCCATGAGCCTCTGAGGCCGAGGTGAGCAAGGACTGCTCCACAGAAAAATCTGGGAGCCTCGCCGTTTTTATTGGGGCCCTTCCCCGGGAGAAGGGGTGCCTTTTGTTCCCTCATGTACAAATCATTGCCTGTGAGGCTAAAAAACTCTTCCCACAAGTTATTTTGCCATCTTTTTCCCCCCAAATTTTTGTCCCAAAATTTTCCCAAATTTTCTCCCCACATGTCCAGTTAAGGTTGCATTTTCCTGCTCCCGCGTAGAAAGTAGGTTGAGAAAGCGTTTGCCTTCCTTCAGCTCCACCGTCCTTTCAATGAGCCTCAGTCAGATCATGAGGGTTCTTCCTATTTTGCAGACAAGAGGGGAGCCTGTGGTTTTCAGATCCCACTAGGCTGAAAGAGGAATCCAAGAGAACTGGAACTGCTAGCAAAAACCACCTTGAAAGATGTATTTTGATAGAGAAAGAGCGTTTCCTACTGAGCCTACATGTTACTATGAACGAGATGATTTGCATGTTGGGCAAAGGAAAACACGACTCGTGCTGCCTGGATTGGGGGAACTAGAAGCAGGCAGGTTCCAATACTGAAGGTGGATGAGCAGCTCCAGAGTGGGAGCTGGAGAAAAGCAGGGATGGGGAAAGGACCTCCCCCGAGACAACAGCAGTGGCAGTTTAAATTACTCTTAAGGTGCGGACGGCCCAGATGAGGGGGCCCCGGCAAACCACTTCTGAAAGATGGTGGAAGCAATGCACCCAATTACTGTACGATAGGGAAAAAAGAAAGGGCAGATTCTTTCAAGGATGAATGGGGGTCCCCTTGGCAGGGGGGGCGCTGCATTTTATTGGCCTCTTTGACAGGAGAAGGAATGAAGAAGGAAGGAAGATGGCATGAGTGACGCTTTAAGCATTGTTCTCTTTTTACAACTGTAGGACAGAATACTGTCTATAGTCCTATTGACTTCAGACGTCCAACGTTACTGGAGAGACTCACTGAACAACGTTCCAGGAAGAGCTCAAGGTTATCTCTACGGAAGCAACCAGCGAATATCACTGCATGCTTTGGTTTCCCTTCCCTCTCCTGGTTTTTTTTAGTACTTGTTAAGTGTTTTTCACCCTCTCTTGTGAACCAATAATAGAAGGATTGAAATTATTTCCACCACCACCCGAGGAACCTGTCTGGAAATGGTTTGCTTTGGGAAAAAGTTAAATACCAAATTATCTGGCTTACTTCCAAGTCTGAGCTGCAGACAGCAGAATGGGGTAAATTGAAATCAGCTGGCTGTTGCCACTGGATGTTCTCTACCACAGCTGGCAGGGTGCTTTTCCAGAAAGACCTAGAAAAATTTGGCTCTCCCACTCTACTCCCATCAGGATCCTTCAAGACTGTAAAAAATAAACTACAATTACTCGGTTCTTTGTACAGGATGGTGAAGGAGAGACACTGAATTAACTGGGGAGCAACATGAGTCATTGCAGGATGGAGCCCCATTGAATCAAATACCCTTGGTCGGTCCCCTTGGCCTGAAAGGTGCCATACAAAAGTTACCCGTTAATTCAAGAGCCTCGATTAATTAGGTGCTGAAATGGCTCTGGGAGAGATTTATAATTATGTAATGAACTCAGAGAGGGAGGATACTGTGACTTGGTTGGCTAAATGTGGAAGATCAGGAAAAACTCTTTGGGGACAAAAAACCCCCAA
>CAOLHI010008014.1:0-11219 GCA_948474755.1 Ctenosaura bakeri | reverse complement strand
GAAAATGCCTCTTGGCATACCTGAAGAAGGTCCTTGACCGCCTTCAGCCGGCGATAGAGGCGGTGCCGGACGACATCCGTCAAGCCATCTCGGTCATCTTCAACGAGGCTGTAGCCATCGCCCGGCAACAGGTCACCTCCTCTCGGCATGCCGCGGAGATCGCCTCTCAAGTCATGGCGGGATCCATCGGCTTGCGCCGCCATGCCTGGTTGCGACCGGCCGACATCCAGGAGGACACCCGGAGTTGGATCGAGGACCTACCCTTCGATGGCGAGGGCCTTTTCAACTCCACCACCAACCAGGCGTTGGACAATTTAGTTAAGGCGAAATTGACCGCCAAGAAGATCGGGCTCCAGCCGGCCACGCAAGCCCGCAGGCCTTCCACCTTCCACCAGTCCTGGCGGCGGTCGTCGACTTCGTCATTCCATCGCTCGGCCCAGTCCGGCCAGTTGAGGCCGTCCTCTGGCTCATCGGCTAGACGTCCTTTCGGGCGTCGTCCGGCTACTTCCAAAAAGTCCTCCTCGGACGCGAAGTCCCGGTTTTGACCTGCCCTGCGGGACTTCCCAACACCCTCTCTTCAGCCTTCCACCAGCCCTCGGAGACCGACCGGCCCTGACCTGACACCTGTCGGAGTGGCAACATGTCACTATGGACTCCTGGGTGCTTTCCATCGTCCGTCTTGGCTACGCCATCGAGTTTCAAGATATTCCACCTTGAGGCATTTACTACTCCACCCCATCGAGCCCGGCCCTCCTGGAAGAGATCCAGTCCCTCCTTTGGAAAGGGGCAATCGAACGGCTCCCGTCGGAAGCCAGAACCACCGGCTTCTTCTCCCGGTACTTCACGGTACCAAAGGCCGGCGGTACCCTCCGACCAATCCTCGACCTCAGAGGGGTGAACTTCTACATCCGCCCCAAGAAGTTCAAGATGGTCACGATACCGTCGATCCTGCCCTTCCTCCATCGAGGGGACTGGTTCGCCTCCATCGATCTCCGAGACGCCTACTTCCACATTGCCATTCGCCCGCAGCACAGACGGTGCCTCCGCTTTGCAGTCAACGACACCTGCTACCAGTACAAGCTGCTGCCGTTCAGACTATCGACTGCTTTCCATCATAATTCCCTTATATAAAAAAGGAGATAAGGAAGATCCCAGAAACTATAGAACCATAAGCCTTATTGACATAACAGTTAAGATGTATGCAAAACATCTCCTGAGTAAAATTTAGGACTGGGCAACTGAGAAGAACATATTAGTGGAAGGCCGGGTTTAGATCTGGAAACTCTACAATAGAGAATTGTTTTATTCTACAACACCTTATTACCAAATACACAACTGATGGCAATCATCTCTTTACAGCCTTTATAGACCTGAGTGCAGCATTTGACTCCATAAATAGAGACATCTTATGGAGGAAGCTGGCTAAGTTAAACATGGAACCTGGACTCCTATACCTGGTCGAGGCCCTTTATACAAATACATCCCTGAAGGTCCGTGTTGGATGCAATGGCTCCCTTACTCGGAATATACCCACCGCTAAAGGTGTCAGACAAGGGTGTCTTCTGGCCCCGATGTTGTTAATGACATTCCTGAATTTCTTTATTCTATAGATGTACACATGCCAAAGATTCTAAACAGGCATATTAATATCCTTCCATATGCAGATGATATGGTTCTAATGGCTCATTCCCAAGTAGGTCTGAGAAGACTGTTGAGGAAATTCAGTGCATATTGTGCCGCCAATTCTTTCAACATCAACAAGTCCAAATCCAAAGTGGTGGCATTTGGGAAAAGAGGGGTCAAACATAATGGGTACTTGGATGGGGAACCTATAAATCAAACCGACTGCTTTTCATACTTAGGGGTTGTTTTTACAGATACAGGGCCTTGGACTAATCATTTCAAGCAAAGTTCCACAAAGCCTACAGCAGGCTCCAAAATGTTAATTAAATTGCTCAGTTGTAATCACCCAACTTCCTTGCTCCCCATTTGGAAGGTATATAAGGCAAAAATTACACCAGTTCTAACATATGGTGCCGATTGTGGGGGCTATCAAAGGCCCTCCCACTTGAACAAAATCAAGCACCTTTCTTGAGGACTGTTTTGAGACCGACAGGAATACTCCTGGAGCAGCAGGAAGAGCTGAAAGAGGCACCCATTCAATTTACAGTCTGACTATAATTAAAGCCTTCAGTAACTGGTGGAAGATCCTTTCATTGGATTCTGACAGATTTCCAAAAATGTGGCTGGAGGAACAAATGGTCCGTTTTCAACACACTACATGGGTTAGCCAGCTTTATCAAATTATCGCACATCTTGGTTTTTCAATACAATATTTATTATCGGTTAGACATCAGGCCATAGGAATATTTAAACAAAGAGTTATGGATGTAAATGCCCAAATTGATATTGAGACACTTGTGAAAATAGAAAGTCCTTTCAAACAGAAAAATATCTGACAATGGACCTGACCCAATATTATAGAACAGCTTTAACCAGAGCAAGATTCGAGCAGGTCGATTCCATGGTCAGATATGGACGATTCCATCCAGTGCCAGATATCGAGAGAAAGTGTGTCTGTGGGGCATCTGAAATAGAAGATGTTGAGCATGTCCTATTCAGCTGCAAACTATATGACACAGTAAGGGCCCAGTTCCTACAGACAATACTCGGCAGAATTACACCCTGGGACCATAATAAATGGTTGGCCCACTTCCTTCAAGGTACAATACATACGTTGTAACCAGAACTGCTAAATTCATAGGTAGGGCTGTTCAACTGAGATGATGTTTTATTGAGCACATCGGGGTTGCATGTAAAGGTGATGAACTTACCTAAATATGTGCTGGTTCTGTATTTTATTACCTTTTAGTCTATTATAAGAAAATAACTTACTATTATTAATTTAACTAATATAATATAAGTCATTTTCTTTTGTCTAATTTATCTTATCCAATGACATTTTATGCATTGTATCTTATATATTGTGCTTTTTTACATTTTATCATGTTTGCCATTCATTGTTTGATATGGTCAATTGACTAATCAATAAACTAACTAACTAACTCATTGTTGGTTAGGCTCTGGTCTGGAATAGCTGTCCCCCTTGTTCTCTCCTCCACCTTCTGGACTCTGAAATTGTCTACAAGGCAACTGAGCAATTTGTTGGTGCTGAGATTCTCCCATGACTACTATATCCCTGCTTTCTGAAGGTTTGGTTGTCTGTTCCGGGGAGGCATCATCCAAGTCCTCAGTTTGGCTTAGAGGTCTGCTGTCGATACCCACAATGACATTACTGTTGGTTCTCCCCCTTTAATTTTTACCCAGATCCTCTCAACCTGGCTGCCAAGATTGACATCATGGACCTCTTCTCAGACGTAAATGTCCACGATATATAGGGCTACTATACCCTTTTCCTGCTTGACCTATTTCTCTGAAATAGGCTATACCTCTCTCCAACCACATTTTAATCGTGAGACTCATCCCACAATTGGTTTAAAAACAAATTGGTTATGTTGTACTCAGGAGGATCCCTGAAGCTCCCGCTGACAGGGCTGGTGCTCGACACTTCTTAGGAAAACAGTCCTCTGAACATGCATAGTGTGCTCTAAATGAACTGAAAAGGCGAAGGACAACCAAGAGACTCTTTTTTGGGATCACCCAGGGAAGGATTTTATAGCCAACTCCAGTCACACTCAGGTCTTAATAACGACTTAAATAAAAGAGTGGGTTACTGTCAAAAAGAAAACCGGGGTGCTTCCTTAAACCAAACAAGCCCCACAAGCCCCACATTGAAAAACACTGCACAATAGAATTCCATTCTGCAGCCAGGAGGAAAAACAGCCACTCAGCCTCAAAGGCATTTAACTAATTTTATTGTGGGTAGTAAAAACATCAAGACAAGCAGTTAAGTAATTGCCATGCCTCACTGTGGCATCCACGCATCACACAAAGCAAAACAGCGGGAGAAAGAATCAGAATCAGAATCAGGCAGGGCTTCTCAGACAAGCCTCTCATGCAGGATAACAGACACTCCAGAACAATAACATGTTTACACGGCTGACTTTCCGTGTGAAGTTACATACAATAGCCATAAACAAGAGAGAAACCAACCAAAACACCGGAACACAGCTGTGTAGCCTTGCCAGAACATAAACACATAACATGAACAACTTCTCAAGAGAACTTGGGACACGCTGACCTGTGAAACAGAAGCCAAATATTTACAGTACCAATTGCTATGGGAACAGCAAAGCAAAAAGACCATTAACTCTCTCCTCTCATTCCAACAGTTACAGCATTACATGGCCAAAAAAACCAAAAAGGAAATGAGGAATTCAGCACCTGAAAGAAACCAGAGAAAGAGGCACATTGGAGAAGGAAGGGGTTTGGGGGGAGACCTGGGTGAAGAAAAAAAAGTGTCCCCCATGTTCCATATCATTAGCTTGGAAGGGTGAAGGCTGTCCTTCTCCATGGAAATTATGCTTTTAAATCTCTGACATGAAAGCATTACATATAATACAATCAGTGAAAACATTACATATAATACAATCAGTAAGTTAATTCATATTTAGCCAATATTCTGTGTTAACAGAAGAATATTTCCTATTCTGTACATTTATGATTTCTCCCCAGTGTGGGTTCTTTGATGTGAACGTAAATGTTGACTCTGAGAGAAGTACTTTCCACACTCCATGCATTTAAATGGCTTCTCCCCTGTGTGTGTCCTTTGATGGGAATCCAGATTTGCACTCTGACTGAAACTCTTTCCACATTCCATGCATTCATATGGCTTCTCCCCTGTGTGTGTCCTTTGATGGGAATGCAGATGTGCACTCTGACTGAAACTCTTTCCACATTCCATGCATTCATATGGCTTCTCCCCTGTGTGTGTCCTTTGATGGGAATCCAGATTTGCACTCTGACTGAAACTCTTTCCACATTCCATGCATCTATAGGGCTTCTCCCCTGTGTGAATTCTTTGATGTTTACTATAATTTCCATTGTCACTAAAGCTCTTTCCACATTCAATGCATTCATATGGCTTCTCCCCTGTGTGAATCCTTTGATGTTTTCTATAATCTCCACTGTTGCTGAAGCTCTTTCCACATTCCATGCATTTATAGGGCTTCTCCCCTGTGTGTGTCCTTTGATGGGAATGCAGAGATCCACTCACACTGAAACTCTTTCCACATTCCATGCATTTAAATGGCTTCTCCCCTGTGTGTGTCCTTTGATGGGAATGCAGAGATCCACTCACACTGAAACTCTTTCCACATTCCATGCATTCATATGGCTTCTCCCCTGTGTGAATCCTTTGATGTCTACTATAATCTCCACTGTTGCTGAAGCTCTTTCCACATTCCATGCATTTAAATGGCTTCTCCCCTGTGTGTGTCCTTTGATGGAATGAGATTTGCATTCTGACTGAAATTCTTTCCACATTCCATGCATTTAAATGGCTTCTCCCCTGTGTGAATCCTTAGATGTGTACTAAATGTTCCACTATTGCTGAAGCTCTTTCCACATTCCATACACTTATACAGCTTCTCCTCTCCATGGGTTCTGGGATATGAATGTAGATGTACAGAATATTCCATTCTGCTTTTATGATTCAAGTCAGAAGTTCACAAAGAAGAGCTCCTTGAACAGCAGAGGATTTCTTCTTCTCAGTCTTTGATTTTTCTTTGTGCTCTTTTCCAAATCCCTCTTTTTTTACAGTACAATCCTCCGTTTTCCTCTTTATTCCACAGGCTTGTTCTTGATGTTCTTGTTATTATTATTATCACCTTCATTTATATTCTCCTTTTTCCTTTGCAGGACTCAAAGTAGCCTACAATACCTGTAAAAAAGAAAAGAGTTAAAAAACCATAATGTACAAAAGTTAAAACAGAAATTAAATAGGCACATAATAATTAAAACAAAGTAAAAATGTCCATTAAAAACAATTAACAGATCACAATTAAAAATAACCAGCACATTCCTTTCGTCAGGCAATGATCATTTATTGAATGTCTGCCAAGATAAAAACGTCTTTAATCAAAATTAGCAGGAATCCTGGTGGCGTAGTGGTTAAATGCTGGTACTGGAGCCAGAACACTGAGTTTGACTCTGCAGGGCTACAGGTTGTCTCAGCCTTCCATCCTTCCGCAGTCAGTAAAATGAGTACCCAGCTTGTTGGGGGCAATTAGCTAACACGTTGTAAACCGCTTAGAGAGCACTTAGCTGATAAGCGGTATAGAAATGCACATGCTATTGCTATTGAATTGTCTACGGAAAGAAGGGAGGGAGGTTCGTCCTCTCTGGGAGGGGAGTTCCACAGCCTGGGAGCAGCCACTGAGAAGACCCTCTCTCGTTTTCCCACCAGATGCATGTGTGAAGGTGGTGAGGCAGAAAGAAGGGCCTCTCCAGCAGATCTCAAAGCGGGACTGGTTCATAGCGGAAAATACGATCCTGGATGTGAACCCTGTAGGGCTTTAAAGGTCATCATCTGCACTTTGAATTGTGCCAGAGAAACAGACTGGCAGCCAGTGGAGCTGTTGCAACGGGGTGTGTGTGTGTGATCCCTATAGCTAGTTCCAGTTAACAATCTGGCTGCAGCTCCTTGGACCAGCCGAAGTTTCCAAACGTTCTTCAAAGGCAGCCCCACGTAGAGCCTGTTACGATAATCCAACTGGGATGCAACCAAGGCAGTGTTACTCTGGCCAGGTCCGACATCTCAAGGTATGAGCATGGCTTGTACGCAAGCCTTAACTGTGCGAACGCACTCCTGAGTACTGCTGAGACCTGGGCTCCCAGGCTCAGAGTGTCCTCAGGAGGACATCTGGGCTGTGGACCTTTGTCTTCAGAGAAAGCGTAACCCCATCTAACATAGGCTGAATCCCGATTCCCTGATCTGTCTTTCAACTGAGCAAGAGTACCTCTTTTTTGTCTGGATTAAATTTAAATTTGTTTGCCCTCTTCCAATCCATTACTGATAACAGTCATTGGTTTAGGACTAAAACAGCTTCCTCGGCTTGCGGTGGAAAGGAGTAATAAAGTTGGGTGTCTTCTGCGTACTTATGGCACCAAATCCCCAAACTCCAGACAATCTATCCCAGCGGTTTCACGGAGATGTGAAATAGTATGCGGGACAGAACCCTGAGGCACTCCACAGGCCAAAGGACAAGGGGTTCCACAGGGGTCTCCCAGCACAACCTTCTGGGCTTGGTCCTCCAGGAAGCAATGACGCCTCTGTAAAACAGTGCTCCCGACATGATCTGGAGTGCAATGCACCCACCCAGCCCTGTCCTGCATGGGCTGCAAAATCCCCCTGGCTGAGAGGATTCTCAGCAAAGAGTCATGCTTGGGGTCCTCCTGGCTCTATTCTCCCCCCTCTCCCAGTTCCCAAGACGGCAGCACCCTCTTTCCAAGGACTTACCCTTTGGCGGGAGCAACACTGATCCAACAGCAGGGGAGGAGGAAAAGAGAGAGCAAGTGAGCGTGTGTGTATGTGAGAGAGAGAGGACCCACTCTGCCAGTCAGTGCCTCACCAATCATGCCACGCACACTGTCTGCCCCCCCACCCTCTCTAGGAGACTGAATTCAGGCCCCAGAAAGACCTCAACCATTGGGGCCAATGAGAAACAGCATGCACCACACCCATGGCTACTTCAAACTTTTGGGCAGGTTGCCATATTCTGCAATTGCCCCCAGCAGACCCTTGTACTCGAAGCCCCAATGCCATCTTCAAGGAGGCAGGCAAGGGAATGTGATCAGCTGACCTACTAGCACTCTTGCTCACCCCTGTACCCTATGGATGGTTCTTGGTCCCTTTCCCACT
The DNA here is from genome assembly GCA_948474755.1 of Ctenosaura bakeri. Lineage (NCBI taxonomy): Eukaryota > Metazoa > Chordata > Lepidosauria > Squamata > Iguanidae > Ctenosaura > Ctenosaura bakeri. The sequence continues at coordinate 3,397 of CAOLHI010008014.1, read as the reverse complement.
CTCGGTTTCTGAACCCCAAGAGGCTTCCAGAAGGAAAGGGGCTACCAAGCACTGTCCAGCCCCCGCCCCACTATCCTTCATGCAGGTAACTCCTCCATGCAGTCACCAAGGCTGCCAGCCAGCCAGCCAGCCAGCCAGCCAGAGATGGAAACCAGCTGTAGGGCCAACCCCTCCTGTCTCTCGCCCACCCCTGTATTCTCCCAGCTTTTAGGAACCTCTCTTGAGGCAAACTGGCCCCCAAAGACCACTGTTTACCATGGATGGGCTCTTCAGGGTGCAAATTCTCATCCAGCGTGTCCATGAAGTGCTGGTAGGAAGTGCGAGTGTCCACCCCCAGGGGGTTGCTCTACCCTCCCTTCCCAGGAATAATGAGGCGGGAGTTTCCCAACCCAATTTCCCCATCTCCTCCTCCACTTCCACCTTGTTCTATCCTCTCCCCCTTTTAAAATTCCATTCCTTGGCATTGAAGGCTGCTCGGGCTTTCTGACATCCTTTAACAGTGCCCCCCCAGCCCTCCACATAGCCCAAGAAACACCCCCACAGCCCTCCCAAATACCACAGTCCCACAGAGACCCCCTAAAAGGCGAGAGCAGGTCTCACAGCTAGAGAAGCCTAATTCCTTAAGGGATTGGAGAGAAGAGAAGGGAGTTTCCTTTCTTTCACCCAACCCAGAATCTACCCCTACAGAAAACACTCCTCCTCCCCCCCCTGGAACATATTTGCAGTCCTCCTTTGTCCCACTGCCTCCTTTTCCCGGAAGAAGAGAGCCTCAAAAGCAACAAAATGTGCCTGTGGGATGGGAAGGAAGAAGGAAAAGAGCCCCCCACTTTTAGGGTAAGACCAGATCTCTGTCTAATCAACAGTGGGAGTCAATATCATCGATCGTGGTATCCTTTGGAAACAGCTGGGGGAGGTGTTGGGAATCAGAAGCACTGTGTTGCAGAGGTTCCGGTCCCACCTCTCAGGCAGGTTCCAGATCAGTGGTTCTAAACCTTCCTAATGCCGCAACCCTTTAATACAGTTCCTCATGTTGTGGTGACCCCCAACCATAAAATTATTTATTTATTATTTACTATGCCTGCCCTCCGGCAAAGGTCGCCTCGCCGGCCAGGAATGGAAGGGGGCCAGTGGGGAAAGGGAAAATGGGGAGCCACGTGTCTCCCCTGGGAAAAAACTCCGAGAGCCCCCCCCCAGGCTCTGCTTCTGCTTCATTCTCGTTTCGCTGCCAGGGCAGTGTGCGAAATGTTTCCAGACCCTGCCGGGGGGGGGAAATCCCAGTGCCTTTGCCTTTTGGCCAGGAGCAGCTCACCCCCCCAGAAAGCGCCGCCTTGCATCACCCCAGACCTTCCGCAGCACCCCCCTCCATGGCGAATGGGGCAGGGGCTGTGGTGAGGGGGGGGACTGTCCTCGGTGCTGCCGCCGTCTCCCCAAACTGGCCCGTCAGACAGGAGGTTCTCCCAGAGCGGAGAAGTGGAGCGATTTCAGTCCCTTCTGAACAGGGGGAAGGAGGACGCAAGCGTGTGGCTCAAGCTTGTGCACCACCACTCCTAGGCCTTTTCCGTACGTTACCTTACCGCGGAAGTGGACGATGCCGTTCGCGCAAGGAGGTTTTTGTGCGAGGCGTTCTCTTCATTGCTCCTTTGTCCCGCAGCTGGTTGTGTGACCGCCCCGCTCCTTCCTCCTCCAGCACAGCTTACAGCTCCCCAATGTTCTTAAACCCTCTACGTGAAACCTTTGGAGAGATCATCTGGAGGTGTGGGGTGGGGTCCTATCAGCATGCTGATGACACCCCGGTATATTTATCCATGCCTTCAAAAACAGCTGAGGAAGATGTTTCCTCGGAATGACTGCTTGGAGGAGGTAATGGGCTGGGTGAAGAATCACAGAATCGAAGTCGAAAACGGAATAGTAGCACTATAACCGTGTCCAGTTCCTGAATGAGGTGGAGCAATGTATCCTAGGAATGCCACAGCCCTGCAGCCACTGGTCTCTCACCAGTTAGTGGTGTGGTGAATTCTCTGCAAGTTTTATTCCAAAATTTAAAAGAGCTACCCAAGGTGCTGAACAAACATGATTCCAGTCTCTCAGACAGTTCTTTTAATCTTCGGATTATAAAGTTGCAGTGGAGTGACTGTTCTCAGTTGACATAGGAGCTGGGTATGTTTGGCTTGGAGGAGAGAGAGCTTAGGCCATTCCCGCACTCGACAGTTATAGTGCTATTATTCCACTTTCAACATCCCATGGAATTCTGGGGGTTGTAGTTTAGGAAGGGGCATTTAGAACTCTCAGCCAGAGAGCTCTTTGGCCTCAGGAAACTACAAGCCCCAGAATTCACTGGACTTGAAAGTGGAATAAGAGCACTATGACAGTGTTGTGTTGAAACAGCCTTAGAGGTGACATAATAGGCCATCTTTAAATGTCTGAAGGGATGTCATGGAGAAGATGGAGCCAAATTCAAATGACAGGAAAAGAGACTCCACCTAAACGTTAAGAAGAATTTCTGGACTGTAAGCGCTGTCTAGGAGGGGAAAGGACTGCCTTCTCCACCTCTGGAGGTTTTTAAACAGAGTTTGGATGGGCATCTTTCAGGACTGATTTTCTTCATGGCAGGGCATGGACTAGATAGCTTTCAGGGTCCCTTCCAATTTTAAGATACTATGATTCCCTGATTCACTTCCAGTTTTGGGGAAGCAAAAGGAGAATGCTTCCCCAACTGGCCACTCCTCCTTACCTCCGGACGCTTCATCCGCCAGCAGATCCTCAGCATCAGAGAGGTCAGCGTAGCTTCTCCAGTGCAGACGGACCGCTTCTGATTTGCGTCTTCCAGGAAGGAGGCCTCGTCCAGTCGCTCCGACGCCTGAGTCACCTGTAGCCAGAGGGGGAGAAGAGGTTGATGACAAAAATGTTTTCACAAACCCAAGCAGGCACATCTGGATCTATCCTGTGTCAGCAACTCCTTTGAGATTCAAATAAATGATCAGTAGTGGATGTCACCTTTGGGAGAAAAGGAAGGTATACATTCAACAAACAAACAGCAAACTCCACAGCTTGCAAAAGTGATTTTGGGGCTCAAAAATAAAAAATGTTGGGTTGTGCATCAGTCTGATGAGGAGGGAAGGCTGAGAGAGCGTTCATACATTACATCCTGGACTAGGACTGCTAGGCCCTATAGTTTCTGGTGGAAAACCTGAGAATTAGGGACAACGGCCCTTGTTGATGCTTTAAATGCTATGCATTAAATACCAACCACAGTTGCCCAAAGCTTGTCATTCAAAACCTAAACAGAGAATATATTTTCCCTTTTGGAATTTAAAAGAAATTTTAGCTGACGTCTAGGGTGTACCCAGATCAAGCTAAAAGGAGGCAATTAATTCCTTCTCACTTATTCAGGGAGGAG
>CAOLHI010008013.1:0-11207 GCA_948474755.1 Ctenosaura bakeri | reverse complement strand
CGCCGCCAGCGCGACGTCGGCGGCATGGGCCCCCCCGGGCCCGAGCTGGCGATCTCGCCCGCCAGCTTGACGAGGCGCTCGACCCGTTCGGCCTGCGTGCCGAGCTTGGGCGTGGAACACCACCTGCTTCAGCGCCGGCAGGCGGCTCTCGAGCGTCTGCTTGCGGTCCGGCCCCAGAAGAACTTGGCGTCGGCCAAGCGGCCGCGCAGCACGCGCTCGTTGCCGGCGACGATGGTCTTGCCGCCGTCGCGCGCCACGTTGTTGGCGACCACGACGAAGCGGTTGGCCAGCGTGCCGTCGGCCTTGGCGGTCGTGAAAAAAGGGGGCAGGCACCTTCATCGACACGATCAGCACTTCCGGCGGCACGTCCATGAACTGGCATCGATGGCGCCGAGCATCGGCACCGGCCATTCGGTGAGACCGGCCACTTCCTCGAGCAGCCCGTCATCCTCGTTCAGCTTGACCTGCGCCTCCTGGCAGAGCTTGCGCGCGCCCTCGAGGATGATCGCCTTGCGCTCGGCAGCGTCCAGGATGACATGCGCGCCGCGCAGTTTGGCAAAGTGGGCCCCGGCGAAGCTCGCGACCTCGATCGTGCCCTTGGACGGGGCATGGCCGCGCGTGGCCTTGCCGAACACGATCGGCGCCATGGCGCCGCCCGGCGAGACTTCGCCCTTCAGCACCTTGCCGTCGAACAGCGCGATGATGGACTGCAGCGGCCGCACCCACTGCATGGTCCCGCTGCCCCACTTCATCGATTTGGGGCCCCCGGGCAGCGCCTTCAGGGCAGCATCGATCACGGCGGGCAGCACGTCGGCGGTCGGCCCGCCCTTCTTGGTGACCACGGCGAACCAGAACTCGCCCTTGCCGGTGTCGCGCTTCTCGGCCTGGTCGAGCGAGGCGAGGCCCGCGCCCTTGAGGAAGCCCTGCACCGCCTGCTCGGGGCCCCGCCCCGGGGCCACGTTTTCTTCGCTGACATCGGCGCGCGCCACGGGAAGCCCGTCAAGGACCAGGGTCAGCCGGCGCGACGTCACGAAGGCCCGCGCCTCGGTGAAGGAAAACCCGGGCCCCTTTTAGCCCGTCGCAGACCAGGGCTTGAAGTCCTCGGCGGCGCGCGTCTGCATGCGCGCGGGGAAACTTCGGACAGCAGTTCGAGAAGAAGCTCGGCCATCTCAGGCTGCCTTTCCGGCGGCAGCGGCAGGCTTCGTCTGCGTCTCAGAGGCCTCGCAGCAGGCCTTGGCGAGATGCGCACGCGCAGAATGTAGCTCTGCCGCTCGGCGACGCTGATCACGCCGCGCGCATCGAGCAGATTGAAGGCGTGCGAGGCCTTGATGCACTGCTCGTAACCCGGGCAGCGGCAGCTTTTTCTCATCAGCCGCCCCCACCCCTTCTCGGCGTCGACAAATGGCGGAACAGCATCTCGGTGTCGGATACTCAAATTTGTGGGCCCCACTGCTCCCCCCTGTTCTGCAGGAACACATCGCCATAGGTCAGCGGCACGTCGGAGTCGGCCCGGTTGTAGGGCAGGTCGTAGACCGACTTCTTGTCGAACAGGTACATGGCGAGCCGCTCGAGCCCGTAGGTGATCTCGCCTGACACCAGGTCGACCTCGATGCCGCCCACGCCCTGGAAATAGGTGAACTGCGTGATCTCCATGCCGTCGCACCAGATTTCCCCCAGCCCAGCCCCCAGGCGCCCAAGGTCGGGCTTTCCCAGTCGTCCTCGACGAAGCGGATGTCGTGCGGGGAAAGGATCGATGCCGATCGCCTCCAGCGAGCCCAGGTAGCGCTCCAGGATGTCGGGCGGCGAGGGCTTCAGGATCGCCTGGAACGATAGTAGTGCTGCAGCCGCATCGGGTTCTCGCCGAGGGGCCCGTCCCCCCGGGGCGGCGCGAGGGCGGGCACATAGGCCGCGTACCAGGGCTTGGGCCCAGCGCGCCCCAGGGTCTCGCCGTATGGAAGGTGCCGGCGCCCATCTCCATGTCGAAGGGCTGGAGGATCAGGCAGCCTTGACGCGCCCAATAGTCCGGGGGGTAGGATCAGTTCCTGGAAGAACGTCGGCTTGGGGAGTGCTGGCGAGGGGTCGGGGCACCAGTATTCCCCCCAAGCTCAGAAGGCCTTGAGTTTCCGTCACTTAAGGCCGTTTTTGCGGTGCGGAAAAAAGGGGCCGCCCTACCCCCCCCGGGCAAGCTTGGCCCAAGGGGGGGAAACCGGATGCCCGGGCCCTTTTGGCCGGGGACGGCCGCAATGGCCGCATTTTTCAGCAGCGGTCGAAAATAGGCACCGCACCCGGCGCATTGGACCGTGTCTTCGACCACAATCTTCCGCGCGGCCGATGCAGGAGGCTGGGGCGCGGGGGGGCCGGGGGGGCGGCGGCGAGGCCGATGGATCCGTGGGGGGCCGCTCGGGCGCTGCGGCGGCCCTCCGGATTGCCGGTGAAGCGGTCGAACAGGCCCTTCCAGTACCGGAAAGTCTTCCACAGCCCGTACAGCGCCACCCCGAACAGAATGATCTTCAGTAAAAAACCCATGCCCGGGCCCTTTTTCAAATTTCCCGCGAAAACCGGTCAAGCCGGCTATACCTAGCGGGATGAACGAAAAGGAAGTCGCCCCCTCGACCTGTTCGTGGTCGGCGGCGGCATCAATGGCGCGGGCATCGCCTGCGACGCGGCGGGGCGGGCGTCAAGGTCGGGTTTTGCGAAATGAACGATTTCGCGAGCGCCACCTCCTCCAAGGCAACCAAGCTCATCCATGGCGGCCTGCGCTACCTGGAGCAGTACAATTTCCCGGCTGGTGCGCGAGGCCCTGCAGGAACGCGAGGTGCTGCTGGCCAAGGCGCCGCATCTGTCCTGGCCACTGCGCTTCGTGCTGCCACACGAGCCGCATCTCAGGCCACGCTGGATGCTGCGGTGGGCCCTTTTTCCCTACGACCATCTCGACTGGCACGGGGCCCTCCCCAATTTGATCGCCGTCGACCTGCCGAGCTCGAAGTTGGGGGGTCGGGCTGAAACCCCCTCCTTCCAGAAGGGCTTCGTCTTTTCCCCGACCCCGGGGTCGACGATGCCCGGCTTGTGATCTGCAACCTGAAAGGGCCCCGCGAGATGGGCGCCCGGATCTTCCCGCGCCATCGCTGCGTCTCGGCCCGGCGCAGCGCCGACGGCAAGCTCTGGAACATCACGCTCGAGGGGCCCGACGGCATGCCCGTGCAGCTCCAGGCCCGCGGCCTGGTGAACGCGGCCGGCCCCTGGGTGAAGCACTTCCTCGAGAGGAAACCCAGGTGAAGACGCCCAAGCGCGTGCGCCTGATCAAGGGCAGCCACAACCCTCGTGCCGCGCCTGCACGAGGGCGATCACGCCTTCATCCTGCAGAACAGCGACAACCGCATCGTCTTCGTGATTCCCCCCACCAACGGTCCTTCTCGCTGATCGGCACCACCGACATCGCCGTCGATTGAGCCAAAGGCGCCGGTCTGCTCGCCCAGGAAACCGCCTATCTCTGCGAGATCCCACCCACTACATGCAGAAGCCGGTGACGCCAAAGGACGTGGTGTGGACCTACTCCGGCGTGCGGCCGCTGTTCGACGACGGCGACGACAATCCCTGGGCCGTGACGCGCGACTATCATCTGGAGATCGACGGCAAGGTCGGCACGGCGCCGCTGCTCTCGGTGTTCGGCGGCAAGATCACCACCTACCGGCGCCTTGCCGAGCATGCGCTAAAGGATCTCGCCCCGGGACTTCCCGCAGATGGGCGGCGCCTGGACGGCGACGCGCGCCGTCTATGACGGCGAGATGGCCGATGCCCCGACCTTCGAGGAGGCCTTCGCGCAGTTCACCGCCGGAGCGGCGCAATTTTCCCGGGCTCCCCAAAGGAGCTCGTCCATGTGCTGGCCCGCCGCCATGGCTCAGGCCTCGACGACCTGCTGGAAGGCGTGAAGACCGTGGCCGATCTCGGCCGCCTTTTTGGCGGCCATCTCCAGGTCGAGGTGCGCCACCTGGTGCGCGACGAATGGGCGGTCGAGGCCGAGGACGTGCTGTGGCGACGCACCAAGGAAGGGCTGCCTTTGACCGAGGCCGAGCGGCTCGATTTCGCACGCTGGCTGAAAGAGGAACGGCCGAACTTTACATAACTTAACCTTGCCGGGGGGGACGCCCGGTGGGGCCCGGGTGAATTTACCGGAACACCTTCTTCTCAGCGAGGCTTCCCCATGTTTTCCGTCCCCTGCGTCTTGGCACTTTGGTGGTCTGGCCGTGGTGGCCGGTCTCGTCCTCACCGGCACTGCCGTGGCGATCAAACCCCAGAACCCACGGAACGGTCGAGCTGGCGCAGGCAACGCCTCCGCCGCCGCCCGCCGCTCCTGGCGCACCGGGAACCCCCGGTGCTCCGGGCGCGCCCGGGGCCAGCGCGGCCGGGGCAAACCCCCCGGATGTCACCCCGCGCCGTCTGCCAGGACATGGTGGCCCGCCGCTTTGGCGATCGCGCCTACGTCAAGGCCCGGCTCGAACTGAACCCCGAGCAGATGGCCGCCTGGAACGCCTTCGAGAAGGCCGCCGACGAGGCGAGCTCCAAGTCGATGGCGCGCTGCGCCACCCTGCCGACCGAGCGCAAGGACCGGCCCGACTACCGGGCAGCGTCTGACGATGGAAGAGGACCTGTTGAAGGCGCGCCTGGCCACCCTCGGGGCCCTGAAGCCCTCGCTCACGGCGCTCATAAGTCCTCACCGCCGAGCAGAAGGCCGTGTTCGACCGGCCGCACGGCCTGGCGAGGGGCCCCCCATCGCATGGAACGTCGCTAAGTTCAAAACACGGTGTCATCCCCGAGCGATGACACCGCTTTTGTTACTCCGGCTTCAGACCGGCAGCGTCGACGATCTTCTTCCAGCGCGTGGTTTCGACGCCGATATGCTTGGCAAGCTCCTGGGCCCCGGCATGGGGAGCGCGCCGACCGAGCGCATCTTGGCCTGCATCTCGTCCGATCGCACAGCCTTCACGATCTCGTCGCTCAACAGCTTGACGATCTCGGGCGGCGTCTTGGCCGGCGCGGCGACTAGGCCAGACCACCGCGTCGTAGCCCGGCACCGCCGCCTCGGCGATGGTCGGCACGTCGGGCAGGTCCGGCGCACGGGTCGGCGAGGTGACGCCCAGCGCCCGCACCGCGCCGCTGCGGAAAGGGCAGATGGATCGAGATGCTGTCCATGGCGACCGGAATGCGGCCGGCCAGCAGGTCCTGTTGCAGCAGCGCACTGCCCTTGTAGGGGGGACGTTCTCGATCTGCATGCCCGTCTCGGTCTTGAGCAACTCCATGGCCAAATGGGTCGAGCTGCCGAGCCCCGCCCCCCATGGTCAGCTGGCCCGGCTTGGCCTTGGCCAGGGCAACCAGCTCCTGGATTGTCTTGGCCGGCACGTCCTTGTGCACCAGCAACACGTTGGGGAAGGGTCGCCCACCAGCGCGACCGGCACGAAGTCGTTGGCCGTGTCGAACGGCATGTTGGCGTAGATGAACTGGTTGGTGACGGCGGTGCCCAGCGCGCCGAAGAACAGCGAATAGCCGTCCGGAGCCGCGCGCGCGACCGCGGCCGCGCCGATATTGCCGCCGGCGCCGGGCCGGTTGTCGACGATCACCTGCGTGCCCAGCGCGGTCTCCAGCCGGGCAGCCGTCAATCGCGCCAGGATGTCGGTGATGCCGCCGGGCGCAAAACCCAGGACCAGCTTGACCGGGCCTTTGGGATACTTGTCCTGGGCAAAGCCGTTGCGGGCGACGAACGGCAGGGCGAGCGAGGCGGCAGTCGCGGCCAGCAGCGCGCGACGACGAACGATACGGGTCATGATCTTCTTTTTTCCATTTGCGGGGGCGTCAGCCCCCCAGCAGTTCCATGGCGCGGTTCAGGGTCACGGGCTGGTCGTCGAGCAGCGCCGCCGTCATCGCGTCTTCGCTGCGATGGTCGGGCGGGCCCGAACGGATCGGCATTGCCCAGGCGATGGTCGATCACCAGACGGGAGAGCAGCAGACGCCGCGCATCGCCGCCCTTTTCGCCAAGACGCGCCCCTTGGGCTGCCATCAGGGCGGCGCTGGTCGCGTGGTAGAGGCCGCTGGCGGCCTTGCGGCACGAAGCCTCCGCCTCGGGCTGCTGCGACACCTTCTCGGCGAAGTCGACCGCGCGATCGACGAGCTGCGCGACGCGGCCGCGGAACTGGCCGGGGATCGGCGCCGCGTCGTGTCCTTGTGCAGGCCCTTGGCCAGCGCCTCGTGCGCCCGCTCCTTGCCGACGGCGCGGCGCACGATGTTGAGGCATTGACGCTCGACGTGCCTTCCCCGAGCAGGCCGAGATGGGCGTCGCGCACCAGCTTGGCGTTGCCCCAAACCTTTGATGTACCCGTTGCCGCCACGCATCTCCATGGCGCCGGTCGCCACCGCGACGTTGTCGCGGCTGGCGCGATATTTCAGCATCGGCGTAGGATGCGCAGCTGCGCCTCGTCGCCTGCCGTCATCGCCGCGGCCGCGGGATGCCGACCGACAGCGCCTGCTCGGTCGGCAGCATCAGCTTGAGAAGCTGGCGACGCGCCATCGGATGATCGATGGGGTGGGGCCGAACGTCGTGCGATGGCGAGCGACCTGCAGCGCCTCGTTGGGGGCAACGGCGCATCATGCCGGCAGCCCGGAAGCCGTGGCTCAGCCGCGACAGGTTTACCTGACCCATCATGTGCTTGAGGCCGCGATTGGGCTCGCCCATGAGATAGGCGACCGCGCCTTCCATGATGGTTCGCCGGCCCCACCCAGCGCGAGCCCATCTTGTCCTTCAGGCGCACGATCCGGTAGCGGTTGCGGCTGCCGTCATCGAGGCGGCGCGGCATGGCGAAGATGGAGAGACCGGCATTCCCGGGCCCGGGGGCCCCCGCAGCGCGCCAGCAGCAGGATTACGTCGTGGTCGACGCAGGAGCAGAACCATTTGTCGCCCCACAACTCCCAATGGTCGCCGACCTTGCGCGCGGTCAGCGCATTGCCCGAGACGTCCGAGCCGCCGGCCTTCTCGGTCATGAACTGTGCGCCCTTCAGCAGCTGGCTCATGTCCTGCGTCGTCAGGGGCGCTCGACGAAGCGCTTCTTCGTCGCCTCGTCGCCATACTTCTATAGCATGGTCAAAGGTGTCGGTCACCGAGAGGGGGCGGGCAGCGCGAACTCGGCCTGCGCGAAGATGTACTGGAAGGCGTACTTGATCAGCGGCGTCACCGGCTTCGACCAGCCCAGCACCGGCTTGTGCGACATGGCGTGCAGGCCGAACTCGCCGAAGCCGATCCTTTCCCATCTCGCGGTAGGCCGGGTGGTACTCGAAAACCCGTCGCGCCCGAAGCGGTCGCGGAAATGCAGGACGGGGGTGCGCTTGTTGGCCCGAAAGCGAGTTCGTCGAGCCGCGTGCCGGCAACGCCGCCCAGCCGCTCGAAGTGCGGGGTGAAATGCGCCAGGGCCTCCGGGTCGAGATGCAGTGACAGCAAGGCCCCCGAGCGGTCGATCGACCAGAAGTTGAGGCCCGGCAATCCGGTGCAATCGGTCGGGGCGCGACATCGGCCGCTCGAAGGTCATCTTGCTCAGGGTGTTCATCTGCATTTCCTCGGAATATTTCCGGGCACCCCGGGGCTATAAACGGTGGTTCACAAATCGAGTTATCGGTAAGCTGGAGTTGACTATTCCTCAACTCAGAACCGATCGATGATCCCTCGCCTGCCGCCGCTCAAGGGTCCGCGCCTTCGATGCCGCCGCGCGCCGCCTCAACTTCGCCCGCGCCGCGGCCGATCTCGCGGTGACGCCGGGGGCGGTCACCCGGGCAGATCCAGGCACTGGAGGCGTCGCTCGGGGTGCGGCTGTTCGCCCGCGGCAACCGCGCGGTCGAGCTGACGCCGCGCGGCCAGGTCTACGCGCGGCGGGTTTCCAGGAGGCGTTCGACCGACTGGGCCGACGGGGTTGCGCGGCCGCGATCCGCAGGGGCCGCTCGCCATCTGCGCCTATCCGACCTTCGCCATGCGCTGGCTGATGCCGCGCTGGGGCGCTTCCACGAATCTGGATCGACCTCAGCTCACCACCTCGCGGGGCGCCGGTCAGGTGGCCCGCGACGGCTTCGACGCGGTGGTGCGCATCGGCGACGGCAGCTGGCCGGGCCATGGCGCGGTCTGGCTGGCGGCCGTCGAGGTCTTTCCGGTGTGCAGCCCGGCGCTGGCCGCCAAGATAAAGACGCCGGCCGACCTGCGCCGCCTGGTGCTGATCCACTCTATCCGCGGCCCGACGACTGGCCGCGCTGGCTGGAACCCCCCCCGGCGCGTCAGGCGTCGACGGCGCCCCGGGGGCCCCGTTTTGAGACGATGAGCCTTGCCTTCCAGGCGGCGATCGAAGGGGTCGGCGTGGCGATGGGGGTGGGCTGCCTGTTGGCCGAGGATCTGGCCTCGGGCCGCCCCGGGCGGCCGCTCGCCTTCAGCCATCGCAGCAAGCGCGAATTCCATCTCGTCTTCCCGCTGGCCCGCGCCGGTGAGCCGCGGCTGGCCGCCTTCCGGGGCCTTTTCGCCGCCGAAGCGGGAAACCGAAAGCCCCCAGCGGCGGCTGAGGCCCCACCGCTGAGGCCCCACCCGGGACCGCTGGGGTTTGGGGCGTCACCAGTCGCTGGAACGCACCATCTTCATCAGCTCGTCGGCCATGGTGAGCGCGGTGAGCACGCCAGTCTTGGGATTGTCCGGCATCGGGCGGCCCAGCCGTTCGAGCTTCAAAATTCCCCGGGAAGTCGGCCACGACCTCGAGCCGGCTGGCATTGGTGCCCGGCGGCAGGGGGGATCGGCCACCAGCTCGATCTCGGTGCGGTCGAGGCCCGCGCCGCAAAGCGCCACGGTGGCCAGGTTGGCATTCTTCGGGTATAGCCGGCCCGCGTCCGCCGCCTTGCCGCGGAAGATCACCGTCGGCTCCTTGATTGCCGGCAGGTCGAACTCGGTCTCCGCCGGGGTGCCGCTCCAGGCATGCGGCGGCTTGATCGAGATGTACTTCACGCGCTCCAGGGTGCCGAGCCGCATGGCCAGCAGACCGTCGAGGCCCGCGATGGCGCCGGCCGGCAGGCGCAGCCGCCCCCCGCTTTTGGCCGCCGCCTTGACGTGGCGGCGCCAGAGAGCGGCGTCGCCATAGGGCCCCGGGTGGCGATCACCATGAAGTCGACGCCCTTCTTCAGGACCTCCTCGCCCCAGTCGCGCACCGCCTGCTGGCTGGCCGCCTCGACCACGACGTCGGGCTTGAGCTTCAGCAGCGCCTTCAGGCTGTCGACGACCGCGACCTTCTTGCCCACAGCCTTCTGCGTCGCCTTGACCCGCGCCGGCCGCACCAGGACACCCACAATGTCGATGGGCGGCTTCTTCGCGCGAAACACGTCGAACAGCATCTGGCTGATGGCGCCATAGCCGATCAGGGCAATCTTGAGCCGCTTCGCTTTCCCTTTTTAACCCATATCGAGGGGCGGACTATAGCGGCCCGGCGCGGGCCTTGCGACCACGGGAGGCGGCGGCTATAACCCCGCCCTCGCCGCGCGGGGTGTCTCCGTTTCTGACGGAGTGTAGCTCAGCCTGGTAGAGCACTAGCTTCGGGGGCTAGGGGGGGAGGGTTGGGAATTTCCTTTTCACTCCGACCAATTCGATGCCGATACCCTCGGCATCAGCGGCGAGCGACACGGCGGGGAGCAATGCCCCCCGTTTTGGGTTCAGGGACTTTTTTCAGGGACCCCGCTCCGACGACGTTCCGCAGCATCGCCACTACAGGGCGTGCAGATATTCCAGAGCGTCTTACGGTGCCGTGAACCAGAGTTTACACCCCTTGCAACGTGAACTATAGTTCACACATGCTCGAGATCCGTCAGACTGACCAGTTTGCTGGGTGGCTGAGATTTTCTTCGGGATGCTCGCGCTGCCGCCAAGATCGCCCAGCGGCTCGTCCGCCTGCAGTCTGGCCTGTTCGGTGACGTGAAGCCGGTCGGGGGGCGGTGTGTCCGAACTCCGCGTCGACTATGGGCCTGGCTACCGGGTGTTTTCCCGTCCAGCGCGGTCGGACCGTCATCATCCTCCTGTGTGGCGGAGACAAGCGGACGCAAAGCGCGGACATCAAGAAGGCGAAAGCACGGCTGAGGAGTTGTAGCAGTTGCCATTGGAGTTGTTCGTACCATGACCATCAAGACCTCCCCCTTCGATCCGGCCGATCACCTCACCTCTGTCGAAGATCGGGCCGAGCTCCTCAGCGATGCATTCGCCAGGGGCCCGACTATGTCGCCAACCCCCTCCGGGACCATTGCTCGCGCTCGCGGCATGGCAGAGGTGGCTCGCGGCGCCGGCATTACCCGCGAGGGGCTCTACAAAGCTCTAGGCAAGGGTGGCGATCCCAAGCTGACGACGCTCGTCAATGTGATCAACACGCTGGGCTTCGTTTTCGGCGAGGCCGCGCTCCGCGATCAAAGCCACCCGATCCCCGAAAGGCTGCTGCTTCCCGTCGTTCCCCAAAAAACCGGAGCGCTCTGCCGCGGCGCACTGATCGACGACGTGTGGTCTACCGAGAGACGAGAGAGCCGGACGGTAGCCAGCGACGCCTGCCGCTTTCGGTAAGGGCTCTTGTCGCTGCCGCAGCCAGGTCGAGCACTCCCTTGGTAAGGGAGAGGTCGACAGTTTAATCCTGTCCGGCAGCACCATTTCTCACAGCGACGTAGTGCTCACCTGCAAGAGTTGGGAACGGGGGCGCAATGGTGCGCGCCGCCTTTCGTGGCCCGGAAAAATCCAAATACCGACCCAACGTCTACATCTTTTGGGGAGGATCGCAATGTCCGTCACAGGCCCGCCGATCCCCTCGATCTTTGCGACGGGGCTCGCCTTGCCCGTCGCCAGATCGATCGACCAGAGCTGATCGCCGGTCATTGCCCAGGCTTCGTTTTTGGGCCCTTGGACCAGATATCGAAGGCGATGGCGTCGACCTTGGCGCCCAGCGGCCCCACGGTATTGAGAATGCCATCGTTCGGGGGCCTGCTTGACCAGGGCGCCGGTGGGGCGATGTCGAACAGCGCCGTTTCCTTGGTTTCCCCTTTACCGAGTTGGATAGGCGCCCGCGACCACCTTGGGTGTCCTGCCCTTGCCGGCATCGGTTTGGGGAACTTCAGGCTGCCGTCCTTGACGACCTTTCCCCTCGTCGACGTTGACGCGCAGGCTGGTGCCG
>CAOLHI010008012.1:0-11063 GCA_948474755.1 Ctenosaura bakeri | reverse complement strand
TTTTTCAAATTTTAAATTGTGGGTATTTGCTGATTTTTCCATAGTCTTGCAAATTCTATTCAAGCTGTCGTGATCATATACAATATTATCTGCCAATATTTCTTTTGAACAGTAGCATCAATCATATGTGTCATAGTCAATAAATACATTTCTGGTGTTTTATCAAATTGTACCTTCAATATTGTACAGATCCTATTATGATTTCCCCCAAAATTTTTCTTTGCTTTGTTACATACCACCACATATGAAACATCATACCGACTTCCTTTTGACTTTTCCCAAACATTCCTCTGTCCCTATTTTGTAAAATCTCATGAGTTTTTCTGGTGTCATGTACCATTATGAAACATTTTATAATAATTTTCTTTTAAATTCTGGGCTACTGTAAATTTCTGTGTTCTTTTAAACTCTGTTCCCAAGACTCTAACTGAATTAAATGTTACATTTTGAGCCCATAAAATCATTGTAGACTTTATTGTTTCCTCTTCCGTCTCTTGTTGTAACATTTCCTGATATATATGAGATATGAACTGCAGAATTTTGAATGGGTTAAAGCTCTTCTCTACTACTTTGTGGCCTTGAGGCCCCTTCATTGCATACTGAAATGCATTAACTAGAGGAAGCCCTGTTGAATTTGGGGGTTAATTATTTTTATTAATAAATACTGTATAATAAACTAAGCAGTGTGTTTCATCTAGTTATATGCCTTTCTTAGTATTTTTTTTTCACTTTTTTTTTTTTTTTTTGTATATCAATAGATCAATCAGAAAAACAGGGACACTGTTTCTCTTTATGTGGGGGCAAAAAGGTTATGAACCTGTTGGTCTAAAATTGAATACTAACAGATAAATCCAGCAATGAAGTTCCATTGAAATCAGCAATTATTAGCAGTAACAATTAACCCTCATTTCCTTGGCTGTTGGTGGGAGTTACTTGTGAATGGCAACTGCTAAATATGCTCAGTTATTATATCTGTGGAACTGTTTCTAGATTATTATAATTATATTTCACCAGTTTGTACTTGCTGTTGGTATATATGAGTCGTGAAAATACAAAAATACTGTATTTGCTGGCATATAAGATGCACTGGCATATAAGATGCACCCCATTTATACGTCAGCAAAACTACTTGCTGGTGTATAAGACACACTGGGATATAAGACGTGCCCCATTTTTAAAGGTATTTTTGGGGGGGGGAGTTAGTAACACCAGCAAAAAGGTTATCATCATCTAACATAGACTTCCTCTAGTGAAATTTACAGTATATGTTCCTGTTTCCTTGTAGAATTCTGGAATTGAGAAAGCCTTTCTCTTTG
Organism: Ctenosaura bakeri; assembly: GCA_948474755.1. Classification (NCBI taxonomy): domain Eukaryota; kingdom Metazoa; phylum Chordata; class Lepidosauria; order Squamata; family Iguanidae; genus Ctenosaura; species Ctenosaura bakeri. Next base: position 9,747 of record CAOLHI010008012.1, on the reverse strand, counting down.
ATGTAGTCAGTAAAATTTATATCGCAACTGACAGTACGCCAGTGGACATGCAGACATATGAGCTCAGCTGTGATATGATAGACGTTGTCATTGATATTTCCTGTATCTATGGGTAAGTAAAGTGTTCTTACCTTTTGCATGTCTCTGGAGGCAATCTGCAAGGCTTAGAGTTGCTTGACAATTAACTAATTTTAAAAGAAAAACACTCTGATCTCTACATATGCAGTAATGTGCTTCTAAGATTATTGCTCTCTCTCAGTAAAGAAACTATTACCAAGAATAGTTCACTGAAAGTATCACTGAGAGTCATGTGATCACATGGTATGTGGGTGGGTATTAGAGCTATCTCTGCATGGGTCAAAGTAATCCTGCAGTTTTGGAGACCGCTGATCTCGAAGAATTGTTTTTGCAGAGGGAAGAAAAGAAGAGAAGAGTGCTTAATATAGGTGTGGTTGCTTTAGTCATGTCATATACCTTTTCTTTTTTTGGGCAGACATCTTGGATCTATCAACTGGAGTTAGTCAGAAATAGCTGTTTGTGCTCTGAAGGCCCATGGCATGCAAAATCTTGACCCTTGGGCCCCATGTGGTCCTAAGAGTTGTGTTTTTTCCCCAAACCCAGATTCCTGTAGACTTTCTATTTTCCAGTCCCCCGCCCAAGCATTAGATTGCCTCTCCTTGTTGCTTCAGGAGATAGTAACCTTTTAAATAGGTAGCAGGGCAATCCTATACTCTTTTTTTTTTCAAAACATGAAGTGAATTTCCAGTGACTTCAAATTTCTTTCCTAATTTTTTGATGTCCATATGTTCCTAAGGGCAGAAAATAGGTGCCCAGACCTGCCAAATTTGAACTTCCCACACTGTTACAATAAATCAGGGGTTACTTGCATAGAAAAGATGCTTCAGATCTGAAATTCTGATATTGTGTGCATGTGTGTGTGCGTGCACATGTGTGCGCGCCTTTAAGTTGCCTGTTGACTTACAGTGAACCCATGGGTTTCTTAGGCAAAGAATTCAGAAGTGGTTTTGCCAGTTCCCTCCTCTGAAATATAGCCTACCTCACCAAGTATTCATTGGTGGTCTCCCATCCATTTACTAACCAGAGTTGAATCTGCTTAGCTTCCAATATCAGGCAGAATCTGGTGCCTTTAGGATATTTAGGATAGCTTCTAAGATCAGGCAGGATCTGGTACTGGGCATACAAGACCTACTTCTCTTCTCCCTGGCTGGAATAGCAGCTGCCCTCTCCCACTGTCTGCCAAAGCACCTTGCCACTTCATGCACAGCTCTGGCTTTCCCACACCACCTTTGTGTAACCAGGGATAAGCCTTTCTAGTTATGAATTAAATCCCCTTTAAAGATTTACAGTGGCATGGTTCTGGTTGGTTATAACCACTGAGAATCATTCAGTTGAGACCAACTTTATAAGAAAATATAATCTTTATTGAAACAGCAAACAGAATAATGTATTGGTTTTGTATGTATGTCAAAGTTCAAACAGTTCTTCAGACTATGTTTAAACAGTTTCTTGTCTCTTTACAACAGCATAAAGGCACACCTTATATACACACACAATCCTCAGGCTTCCCTCTTTGCCAAAGGCTATGTTCTCAAATCTAGGCCACTCTCTCTGACCAGATTTAACAGTGGGTTGATTTCTCTTCTGCCCCGTCTCTAGGCTTTCCATGAGACAAAACCCCTCTCATTCAGCCCCCTTCAATTGAATGAGAATTCCTCTGGCTGAAGGATTCACCGTTCACCCTTGATCCCTGAAGGTCTGAATCCTTTACCAAACCAGCTCCTTTACCATACCTCCTATAAATACATTTTCACTCAGGCCTCCAACTTCCTGCTAAAGGGCTGGGTTTCCTTCTGGGGTGCTCATTCTGGTTGCCTGGCAACATGTTGCTGGATGGCTTTTCTACCACTCAGGATACCATTCCCCCATACTCCGTCACAGGTACCTTTATAGCATTTAAGCTACAGCTGAAATTCTGATTCAAGCCTCTAAAGGAAGATCAGGAGATGATAAAAAGGTCTGATCAGAGGCAACCAAATACTCCATTTTTACTGATGAGCAATTCAGAGGCGCGGTCACATATGACTTGCACTGGAGCAGCCAAGAGATGCAAGGCAGTGTTTTATGTATTGGGCACATACTGTGACCTTCTGCTTTGATGGGGAAATCAGGCAAAAGACTTAGTGCTAAGGACACAGTGTGGAATCAGTGGGGTCTCTGATGTGTAAACATCCATAAGATCAAATTGCTAATCCCCTAAATTGATTGTACTAAGTTGATTGTTCTGCGACTAGCTATTGATTTTAAAAATATTTTTTTAAAAAAATATGAATTTAAAATTTGTGACATGGATTTGGTACACTGCATTATGGGTTCATATGCTGGGTAGTATATAGTAAACAAACATGAAAGATTTTAAATATAGAATGAAACAAATATATAAAATCACACTTTTGTTCCTGTGTCATGGATTGTTCTAGAAGCAAAATTAAACATGCAGTTTACAGCATCCCAAAATTAAATCTGAACTTTTCCAAATTGAAAATCCCATATTTAAAAGGCCTAGATGACTAGAAAGTCATAACCTGGGATCAAAAGATCACAAGAGTGATACAAAATATGGTCTTAAGAAGGACACATAGTTTATAAAGCCAAATGTACTACAATATACCTTAATATGTTTCTGTGCTCCCCTATATTTAACCCCTAGGGTGGGTCTTCAGAACAAGGACTGAGTTTTGAAATACATTAGGCAATAACATGCAAAATGAACCTCTGTTACCATGGACCGTCTGATCCCCCAACATGAAATACATATTTTTAAAAGTGATTGTGGTGTAGTTGTTTCTTAATTGCAGTTTGCAAATTTAGAAACATATAGCATCATCTTTTTATTCTTCACTCCTTTCTTTAACCCATCATACTTACTAACTCCTAAGAGAGAGTTTCTCTGAAAACTTAATTTCTGACTATTCCACCCTCCTGCACAAATGCATGTTATTAGACTGCAGAAGACTCACCAATGGACTAACTCCTATTTCTGGCTGGGCCAGAGTCACGTGCCTGAAAGAAGCCACTGGAACACTAACTGGAGACTCTTTACCTATTCTTCCTCCAGCGTGTGCAGAGGTCAGATAGCTCAGCTCCTTAATGGCCTTGTTTTCTGTTCTCTAACCAAACTGCTGAGAGCCAGCATGTGGTGTAGCAGTTTGTGTGTTGGGCTACAACTCTGGAGATCAGAGTTCAAATCCCAGCTCTACCATGGAAACCGACTGGGTGACCTTAGGCAAGTCACATTCTCTCAGTCCCTTAGAGAGGTGAATGCAATGCCCTCTGAACAAATCTTGCCAAGAAAATGCTGTGGTACTCTTGCCTTAGGGTTGCCATAAGTCCAAAACAATTTGAAGGCACACAACAACAACAAACCAAACTGCTGGTTTTACTTGAAAACAACAAAGTCTAGAAGATATGTGTTCAATTGTTTTCATCTTCTACTTTGCTCATTGTGTTTCTACTCAGAATAATGTTTTGAAAGTTGTCAGGATGCAGTCATTGGCAGCACATGTTTCAAAGAGAAAAACAAAGAAGAAGGGATAGTTGAAAACAGAACTGAAAACGTGGCCAAAGTTGCATGCTGTTTTTATCTTACAATCCCTCTTTATGTTCTTTTGATTGACTCACATATTGGTGGAAGGATATGGAGCAAAGCTTATTGTTGAGAAGCAACACCACTCTTTCAAAAGAGGGATTCCCTGTGCTTGTTCCTCTTGTCTTCTTCTTCTGTATTTAGTGATTGTTTTAAAAAACGTCCTTACAAGTGCATTAAAGAGAAGGGAGGAGCATATGGTATTGTTTCCCTTGTCAATTTTAAATCAGCTGCTGATCAGAATCATTCTGATTTAAGTTAAGAAAAAATTTAAAAAATTTGTTCCTCACTTGTGTGCCAGACGTGGCCTATAATCTCATTGCATACTAGTCTTCTATCCCGAAGTTTTGATAAAACCCCCCTGAGGGAGTGCTGCTCTGTTGTGATCCACTGTACAGATACCTTGGTGCTGCCTTACATCTGATGTTTAACCGATTGCTTATAATATATTCAGAGTCAGCATAATACTCTAGTTATTGGATCTTCTTAATCAGGCTAGTGTAGATTATTTGGATCATGCTTTAGCCACTAAATTTGCAATGCAATTTATTTTGAAATAGACTTTAAAATAGGAATAATTTTTTTTGTGTTGGAATGAGTAAATGATATGCTGCTTTTTTTCATTCTTCCTCATCCTGCCCTATTCCATCTAGGCTGAAAAAAGATGGCGCTGGAAACCTTATGATAAAGAATAACGGCAAAAAAAACTGAACAACACAACTGTCCTTTATTTAAAAGAAGTGACAAAGTTCCTTCCCTTGTTTGTTTTGTCAGAGAAGAAAGTTTTGAGAGAAAAGGTATGCCATTTCTTTATGTAGTGATAACATTTGAAGTGGGGAAAAACTTCACATCTTTTTCCCTTCATAATTACATAATTTGTATGACCTTGTAATACAACGTGTAAAATTAAACTTACAGAACTGCTGTAAAGAATGTTAAAACAGTGAAGAGCCTTGAGGCAAAACTACATACTTTAATTGAATTATCATTGCAAGGATTTCTACATTACCACTAAGTTATTGCTCTGTTAATAGCTATTCTTCAAGCACTTCTAAATTTCAATTTCCTTTGACCCCACTGAAATCCCCCCCTCACCCAAGGAGATGTATATAAAACTGTCAACTTAGGCAACTATTTGAGGATAAGTGGACAGGGTATGCCAAAAAATTTTTTTAGCTTTTAAAAATTCTTTGTTGTTTTTTCTACAAAAATATCATAACTACCTCTTAGCAAAGAATTTTTAATGCAAAAGATGTCATAGCTGATTAATCAGCTTTGTACAATTTGGGTTAAAGTTGCTGAAGCCATTTACTGTATTGTTTGTACTGGGCATTCCTCCATGGAGTTCAGGACAGCATATGTTTTTTTTATTTGACCAAACAACTCTGTGAAGGAGGAGAATGTATCTCAGGGTTGCACAGTGAGCTTTATGGAGTGGGGCCAACATAGTGTAGTGATCTGAGTAGGATTCGGGGAGACCAGAGCTGGAATCCTCATTCATTCGTTTGAGGGGGGAAAATTAGATCAAATTAGCTTCTTACAAAGTAAGATTGTATTCCCCCAGATTTTAATTATTATAGCCACATAGCAACTAAGTAGAAGCTAGCATAAGGCCGACAAGAGTTAATTTGTGTACAATTACTTTATTGCCATAAAAATTCACATGTGGGAAGTGACTTAGAAACTCAGTTTCTAATCACTTAGAAAGCAACACGGTAATCACAAGAAGTCAACATGGATTTCTCAAAAATAAGTCACGCCAGACTAATCTTATCTCTTTTTATGATAGAGTTACTAGCTTGATGAAAGGGAATGCTGTGGATGTAGCATATCTCGATTTCAGTAAGGCCTTCAACAAAATTCCCCATGACATTCTTGCAACGAAACTAGTAAAATGTGGGCTGGACAGGGCTACTGTTATTGGATTTGTTTGGTTGACCACCGAACCCAAAGGGTGATCATGAATGGCTGTTTTTCATCCGGGAGAAAAGGGATGGGGGTGCCCGGGTTTTGTCCTGGGCCCAGTGCTGTTCAATTTTTTTATAATATTTGGGATGGAGGAATGAGGGCATGCTCATCAAATTTGCAGATGATACCAAATTGGGAGGGGTTGCTAATACGCCTGAGGACAGGATCAAAATTCAAAATGACCTGGATAGATTGGAGAGCTGGGCCAAAGGGGAACAAAATGAAATTAAAAGAGAGAAGGTTTAAAGGGCCTACCTTAGGTAGAAAAAATGAAAAACAAAATTAGGATGGGTGAACGTGGGTGGGGAGCAGTACTGTGAAAGGGATTAGGAGTCTTCATAGACCACAAGCTGAACATGAGTCAGCAGTGTGATGCGGAGCCAAAAAAGCCAATGCAGTTCTAGCTGCATAAAAGGGGTATGGTGTCTAGATCAGGGAAACGGACCACTTACTCTGCTTTGGTTAGAGTAGAGTGATGGGGGTCTTGAATACTGTGTCCAGTTTGGGGACCCCAATTTAAGAAGGATATTGACAAGCTGGAGCAAGTCCCGAGGAGGGCGACCAAAATGGTGAGAGGCTGGAAGCCATGCCCTATGGGGATAGACAAGAGCTGGGAAGTTTAGTCTGCAGAAGAGAAGGTTGAGGGGACATGATAGCCATGTTTAAATATTTGAAGGGATACCATGTAAGGAAGGAGAGGACTTGTTTTCTGCTGCTCCAGAGACCAGGACAAGGAGCAATGGATTAAGCTGCAGGAAAGGAGATTCCACCTGAACCTCAGGAAGAGCTTCCTGAATCAGGGCTGTCCGGCAGGGGAAATCTGCTGCCTCGGAGTATAGGGATCTCCTTCCTTGGGGGTTTTTTAAAGCAGAGGCTTGATGGCCTTGTGGGGAGTGCTTTGAGGGTGTTCCTGCATGGCAGGGGGTTGGACTGGATGGCCCCTGTGGTCTCTTCCGACTCACATTTCTATGATTCTATGATTCACTTTGTTTTTGTTGTTTCTTCCTCTAGGACTAATAGATTACAACTTCCACTGTTTCCGTAAGGCCATACATGAAGTGTTTGAAGTGAGAATGAAAGTTGTGAAAGCACGGAAGAATCAGAACCAAATGCAGAAGTCCAAGAGGACCCCTCCTAATGGCACGCCTAGAATGCCAGTGTAGCTGAACTCCTTACACCACTGTTAGCAGATAAGGCCTCTTATGGCATTTAAGAGTGTCATAAATTCCATAGCTGGAAGATGAATGGAACTGCTGTATAGTTCATATGGATTTTTTCCACACTAGTTTTTAAAACACTGTATATTTTCAGTTGTTCATATTAAGATTATCTATGACAGGACTGTTTTGCACTTTTGTCTTGTTTCATGATTGAAATGAACTTTTATAAACCAGGTTGTATTTTATTTAAAAAGACACTTTTTAATGTGTGGTCTTCGGTAGAACGTTCCCTAGTTTCTCAACATGCTGCAGATAAATGAGTAAACAATCAAGAAAACATGAGAAGGTAACTTTTTACACATTTGTGAGTTTAATATTCATGACAGCTATAGATATATAGATATAGATATATATATAAAATATTCCAACTTGCAAAAACAAATTTTATTTTGAAATAAATAGCAATAAAATATTTCTTGGGAGTCTAATGGGATACATCAGACATTTTGTAAAAGCAGACTTTGGGGCTAAATAATTCCCAGTCGTCTTCATAAATCCTAGAAAGACCTCTTTGTTCTTTATATGATTACCTCTACCTAAAAGTAACTTTCTATAAAGAGACTTATTTTGTTACGGTTGCATGTTGTGTCTGGTTGTGATTTTCTTAACACTTTAAAAATGCTGTGGTGAAAGACATGTACAAGTGAAGGCCTGCAGTAGAAGGGACAAGCCTAGTACAAAAACCATTGGTTCATAATCCTTTAGCCTGTCCTTCACATCCACCCCCATTTCATTGGTGGATGACTCCTGTGGAAAAGGAATGCCCAGCCTGTATAGGACTGCAGGGCATTGTGTTAAATTTACTTCTGCAGGTCCCAAGACTGGTAGGTTAAAGAGGGGATGGGAAAAAGGGCATTAAAAGAGGGCTGCTGCCTTCATGTCATGCTTGTGGGTGTCCAAGAGGCATATGGCTGTTGGCCACTGCTGGGGGGTAGGGAGGATTTTGGTTTGATCCAGCAGTCTTTTCTTTGAATATAAATATTCATACAAATGTGTAATGCTTTGCTATGTATGATTTCATCAATGCTTTTACCAACTTCTCTTGCCCTTAAAAAACAGTTTTCAGTAGGAAAAAACCCATTTGCCTGATTAGCCACTGCAACTGCCTCACTTGCTATTTTCCAAACAATTTTTTGGGTACCAGATAGTACTGGCAGCTGTTGGCCTCCATGTTAGTAGGGTAGTGGCTTTAATTTCAGCTCAGTTTTCAAACTTTTTAATAGAGCAATCCAAAATGCTGAATCTGTTTGATGGATAGGTTTCAATAAAGGTTGACCGTAATAGATCTTGACTAAAACCCACAATGGATTCACTGCTCCACTATATCAGAGCCACTGGGTTCCACACACAACTTTTACAGTGCAATTTACAACACAGCCATACAATGATACCATCACTTTGCAGCCCTTCTGTGTCCCCCCCCCATTTTTTCTTGTGAGAAATATTTTAAGGAAAAAAGACAGAATTGTTGCAGAATGCCTTCTGAGTGTTAACTGTAGTATGTCTGCCTGTCTGCCCCTCTGCCTTAAACAGGTATGCTGTCAAGCAAGATAAATTTGTACCATGTTCTGAGGTATTGTTGTTAACTGCTATCAAGTCTGCTTCATCAACAACAGCCCTACTCAGGTTTTGCAGGTCCGGGAGGCTTCCTTGATTGACCCTATCTATATATAATGCAGTCTTGCTCTTTTTTACTGCCTTCTACCTTACCAAGCAGTATATTCTTTTATAGTATATCATGTCTTCTCATGATATATCCAAGGTAAAACAGTCTTAGTTCAGTCATCTTGGCTATAGGTAGAGATCAGGCTTGATTTGCTGCAGGACCAATTTATTTGTCTTTTTTGCAGTCCAAGGTACGGTATCTTCCCCAACACTGCATTTAAAGTGAGTTGATTTTCTACCCAACAGCTTTCTTCACTGTCCAGCTTTCACAATCCTACATAGAAACTGGAAATATATGGCATGGACAATCCTAACTGTCAATTCAATTATATATTTTGACACTTTAGGATTTTTTCTAGCTCCTTCATAGCTGCCCTTCTAAGTACTGCTTCTCACATTCTATCTCCCTATAGTATATGTTGTGCAGCTTCAAACTGTTCTTTCACCACTGAGCATGTCAAGAACTGAATGCCTTTTGGCTTAGTCTCTTGATCCGCCCGTGCTGCTTTTAGTTGTCCTCTGCTATACTCCAGAGCTCACTGAGTGCTATCTGACATAGAGTTTCATCTTCTAGCACTATATCTTATTCTACTATGGACCAGAGAATTTTTGTGGTAAAAGATACTCAAAAGGAAGTTTACCATTCTCCTTGTGCAAGTACTGACAAGAATTAGCTATGGTGCCACTGCCGTTTCTCAGAATTTCCCCCCATGTTACCCCCACTACTGCTGCTTAGTAGCTGTTTGGCACATTTAGTCTGACTCCTCAGCAAAAGCCTTTCTGACATGGAAAGCCCTACCAGCAGCAGCACCACTGTGTCAGCATAGCCCCTTGCCTCACAGGAGCACCCAATTCTACCATTGCAAAAAGGTAGTGCCATTGGTGGGTATACACACCTTTAATAAATTTAAATGAAATTTATTCAACACGTGTCTCGCTCTGGAACTAGCTATAGTTCTAGGCCTCCCCAAGATTTTTCCCAGTGCCAAACACTAGCATACATTACTGCTAGAGCATAAGCACTATTGGCAAATGATGCAGAGATGGAAAGAAAAAAGATTCAAGCCCTTTTGCTGATGGAGTCCAGCACCCCTCACAGCCAGTGGTAGAATTGCGCCCCCACAAAATCCTACTCAGACTTATAATCAATTCCCATCTCTTACCACTGGACATACACTGCACTAGATCAGGGGGTGCTCCCTGCCAGGCCAAGGCAAATGGAAAATGGAC
>CAOLHI010008011.1:0-10902 GCA_948474755.1 Ctenosaura bakeri | reverse complement strand
AACACCAGTATATTAAATAATAGGATGAGTTTTTACATTCAATTTATTGAAATATTAATATTAATTTATCTGGAGGTCTTTCCTTTTTCGGGGGTTGTGAATTTTCGGGATACCACAAGTTTTTTGGGTGATTCCAATGATACCAATATAAAACACAACCAATGATAAAGGACAATAAGAGCTTCAGTCCAGCAACATCTGGAGGGACAAACATTTCTGGCCTTTTTTTAAAAAAAAGTTTTGCACAACTTCTGATTTGCATAAAGTCTTTTATTATAACTTTGATTACCACAAAACTTCAATTAAGATAAAAAGTCTTTTTTGTAATGGAAATTCCCTTATAAAAAAAAGAAATAATGTCTATGAACTTGTGAAAAAGAGTTCATAAAAAGGAAGAGAAAAAAAGGGGGCACTTTTCATAGGATCGGGGAAAAAAACAAAAATTTTTGAGCTTACTTGGATTTTTTTTTTTTTTTAAAATCAAAAATGTGCCCTTTCTGTTTCCTTAACTGCCCCAACCCTGAATAAAAAAAAAGATGCTGGGAATGTCATAAAATTTTTTCCTTTTACCATATCAAAGAGTTAATGTGTGACCACTACCCAGCATTCAAAATCCCAGAAATGGCCAGGATATTTTGGGGTTTCCCTTTAGGGAAGAAAATACTATTTTGGGAAAAAATTAGGTTTTGGTGTTGTTTTTACTATGACTTCCAAGATTTCCAGTCATCAGGGATCAAGGAATATACATGGCCATGGGCAGGGGGGAGTATCATTAATATCCCATGTCCCAATCTCTTCAAAAATTTAAGAGATTAAAAAAAAAAACTCCCTGCAGCCTCCCAGTTCTAGGTAAATAACTCCCCTTCTGCCCCCCCTCATGACCAAAAACTTAAATAAAAAACCCTAGAGATCCTTTTCCAGCTTGAATGTGGCTTTGAATGCTCACTTACATTCTTATTTACCTGTTATTTTCCCCACACACCCCGGGGGTTTGGGGGCCTGAAGGCGGCATGCTCACTTCCACCCCACTAGTGATCCATGGTGTGATTAGGGGGTTGTAGAGTTAGGGGTCCTTTTCTTCTGCTCATCTCACCACAATGAATAAAAAGGAGGGTATTGGATACATATCATTCACTATTCACTTACCAGTGCTGCAGAACTCCTTCACTCATACGGCTGCCTGACTTTTTAAAACAGGTCATAATAGGGGGCAAAAACTGGGGGGACAGAGCTTAGCTATAAAGCCATAGCTATGACCCACACAAGATTTGGACATTATCTTCACAGGAAAATGGAAAACAAAGTCTCATGCAATAGATGAAAAAATGCTGCAATGTTTGTTATTTTATTTATTATTTTTTTTTCTGTCAGGGATGGGGGACTTTTATGGGTTCTTGTGGCATTTTCTGGCTCACTTTTAAGAAGCTTGATGGTTTTGTGTACTACATATTTTGACTTAGGTGGGGGTGGGGAAGCAGTTTCATTTTCTGTTTCACCTCAGGCAACATAATGTTTTATGTTATCTTGTTCCTGAGTAAACTGCTTCCCTGTGTCCATTGTCGGGGACTATGGGATATTCCATGGACCCTTTAAAGATATGAAAAATAACCTATGACTTATATCCCCTTTAAAGGATTGGTCATTCACAACATTTTTAACTCTTATGTGTGTGTGTGTGTGTGTGTTTGCAATTTTTAAAAGGATCATGAACATACAGAAACATAAACATTAAAAAAAACATAAAAACATAACATAAAACTTTAAAAAACCATTGGGGGTTCACAGAATAGGGAAAAAGGGTTTTAAATTTTTAACATGGAAAAATAAATGTGGTCTTTCTAAATTCATGCATTCCAAAATCATGAATTTACAGTTTTATATATCCAATTTAATTACTTTTATTTAAAAAAGCTGGCCAGGGGGGAAAAATCAAACTCTTTAAAAAATAACAATTGATTTCAATGGGAGGGGGAAACTATGACCAAAAAAAAATAAATTAGCTATTATGACTTGGTTAAATTACCACCCGGATTACTAAAAAAAAAAATGCTGGTTTAAGGCAGAAAGCCATCACGACATAATGTATACCAGTGCATAGGGAAGTAAAAACTACAAATTGTGGATTGCTTTTTTATAAAGGTACTGATTTCAATTAAGGAAGGGATATCATTACAAGATTAAAAAACATTCTTAAGTATGTATAAGGATGGGAAACAGTTTCCCCTTTTGCTTTGATAGTGGGCAAAAATTATGTACAATTTTAAAAAAAATTACTGGCTATAACTTCAAAAATGGGTTAGGAAATTAAAAAAAAAGAAACCACACTACACATTCTAGAGAATAAAAAAAGATATATTGCTACAGCCTCCTTTTAAACTTTTTTTGAAAAAATTGAAAAAAAATAGAGTTTTCATCTACATGGACCATACCTTGAAATGGAGCATTACAAATATTTTTTCTTCACCATTTTCTTGAACTTCTAAATACATAAAACAGTGCTCTGTCCATTGACAAAAATGTATGGTGACTAGGAAAATTTCAATGTCAGACCAAAATGGCAAAAATAATATGAGAGGACCAAACCCTAAGTACAAATAGCCTGATAATTTCCCTATTTTATCAAAAAAGGTTTTGGTCAATTTTTAATTCCCTTTCCTCAAGAACATTCCCTTTTGCTTGTTAAACCTTTCCATCAGTCTAGAAACAGCCAAGATGAGTTTGCTTTCTGCTTCATTGGAACCAGCTGTTCAGCCTGTATATTCCAGGATTTGGACACATATAAAAATCAAGAGGGGAAAGGTTTGAATTTTCCCTTTTAACTGGGGCGGGAGTCATCAGCAGTTTCCTAATTCCAAAGACCAATCCCCAAAAACTGGAATTCCTTGCACTCCAAAAAAAAGAGAAACATATTGGGAAAGTTGGTACCAGGGGAAATCCCTAAAACCTTTGGGCCCTTAAAATTAGAGATGTGTGTGATACATCCCCCACTTCACAAGGTGTTGTAATCCTTGATAGTCTTTCCATCAAGGAACTTCTTACTTTGTGGCTTATAAAAAAAGCCTTAAAACCCAGGAGGGAAAGGGTATTCATGAGTTATTTTGCTCTTGGAAATGTGAGGATTTCATTCATTCATTTCTTCCAAATACATGTGCACATGTGTTATTATTTTTCAAGTGTTTCAATTTGGGGATGTGGGTTAATTTGGGAGACAGGATAAGATTTTTTGGAAAAATTACCTGTTCTTAAAGTAATGGGCCCCCATTTAGACAGAACGGGGAAAGGATGTGTCCTTGTTTATTAGATAACATTCCTAAAAAAAAAAAAAACAAACAAAAATTTTTTTAACCCTTTTAGTGATACTGTGTGGATTTAATGGGTTTGGGAGGGCCTTAATTCTTTGTTCTGTTTTTATTTGCTCAGAATTTTAATTAGTAAAAAACCCTTTTTCCCTCCTGAATTTTAAAGGGAACAGTCTAAAAAGGATAGACCAAAATCCCTTTTTTAGTTATGAAGCTTCATGAATTGGAACAAAATAAATAAATAAGTAAAAAAAAAATTTGATGCTATCTAATATGAATATCACTGAATTACAGATCCCCAATTTGGGAGAGTTAAGGCTGTCATTAGGGTCAAAATTTCTCCCGATGTGTAAGAAACAGAAAAAATTTTGGGGCCCTTTTGGTTTTAAGGAAAATGAATGGGGAAAAAGAAGACCCAGACTAGGACTTTAAAGGGGGATGGGGATGATCTGAAAAAATGTGATGTGGTATGAATACAAATTTGGGCTTTAGATCTGTTTAGGGAACATGCACAGCTGTAATGAGTAATTAGTTTTGGAAGTGCATTTTGTTCTTCAAAAAGGGCCACTTTTTAGTAAAAGGAAATCTGCTTTCTTTTTCCTTAGAAAATGAATTTCCCCTGTAAATGAAAACCCAGGGTTTTCCAAAACCATATTGTTATAGTGCTATTTCACTTTCAAAATTTCCCAAACCCCCGGGGGTTTTCAGTTAAGGTAAACCTTTAAATTTTTTCAGCAAAAGCCTTTTGGCCCCCGGTGAACTACAAACCCCAGAATTCCATAGGATGTTGAAACTGGAAAATAGCACTATAACAGTGTAGTGCGGAAAGGCCCTCAGAAAAAATGGGATTATGCCATATGTGGTTAACTTTGCTTCTCAAGAAAAAAAGAGTACAACAGAGGGGTTTATTGAGATACAGTGAGCAACACAGCAGATTAAGAAAAGTTGTTAAGACTAGGTATACCGCTTAGTGCAAGGTTTTACACTAGAACATACCAATTTAGGTGCAAACAGCACCTTTTTGGTGAAGGCCATAATTCTTGCATCACTCTACCAGACCCTGAAAAGGCCCCAGGCCTTTTTAGGAATTTTTAACATTCTTTTTTGGGAACCTAAATTCTTCCAAAAGGGCCTTTTCCTTTTCCCCTTCTGGTTATTCCCCACACTTTCTTCTGAAGAATCACACCCTTCCTAGCCAGATGCCCTCAGGCATTCCTTTCTGACACTTTCCTTTTAAACCCACCCCCTACAAAAATTTAATGTTAAAAACCCAATTGTTGTTAATCAAAATTGGGAAAAATGGTTATAATGTCAAAAAGGGGGTGCTTTGTTTTTAAAGCTAAGCCAAGAGGTGTTTTAAAAACCCCCCAAACATGCCTCCCTAAAAGAACATTACTCTTGTGAAAACTCATTTTAGGCAGGCACTGCCAAATGACTTCCAAGTAACATACCTACCTATGACAAGTTATTTTTTGGGGGTTTAAAAAATGAAAAAAAAAAAGTTAATATCAAAAGCAAAAAATAGGGTTTCTTTCTTTGGTGAGCAGGGAACATTTTCTAGCTTTTTTTTAAAAGGGTTTCCCCTTTTTTAATGCACTACTAGGGCCTTTTGGACGGGGAATTTTCCGATTGTTATTCCAACCCTTGACAATATATTTTTGGACAAAATATAATAAAAAAATAAAATAATTGAATATGCAGTTAAATTGGTTTTTTAAAATTTTAAAAAACCAACAAGGGGCCCTTTTTTCAAACCTATCATTAAAAAATTTGATCAATTTAAATTTTTAAAAAAAATATTCTCCCTTTGGTTTTTTTATCCCATTTATAAAGTGGTAAAAATTTTTTCCCCTATAGGCAGAACTCTATGAAGTTTAAACCCCACAAACTTCTAAAAGAAGCACTATCTCAGTGGTCCATGGCAAAGGAAGACAAAAACAAATATTTCAGAAAACAAAAACCTTTGTTTTTTGGGGGGGGGTTTTTAAGTTATTTAAAAAAGCAACTAAACAAGGTGTGAAACATAAAAAAGGGGAACTCCATGTTCCTATCATATTTACTATGATAGAGTCTTTTTTTGCCTGCAGCTTCACTTGAAGCTGAACTTCTAGAAAACATCTTGTAACAACATTGTTTTGCCTATAAAAATTTTGCCCCACTTCCTAATTCTATTATTTAAAATTGCCAACTTAGTTAGAAATATTTAAAGTACACAGGCCAACCTATTCAGTTTTACTTCAACTTACTGATATGAAAGTGGCATGTTGCAACACTTTTTTTAAAATTTCTTTATCTATTTGTTCAATTAGTGATGAGAAAAAGATTCAAGACTTATGAAAGACAGCCAGCCCCAACCATTTTCCCAAATACAGGAAAATTCAATAACAAAACTCCCCAATGGGTGAGCATTAACCTTTCCCTTTAATTTCCCAAAAAGGGAAATTTCCCATTTTTGACAAAGCAACTAGTTGTATTTTATTTCTTCTTGGAAATCCAAATCCAGTTTTCTCATTCTGTGTTGCTAGTTGGGTATTTTTAATGTGGACTGACAGCTTCAGTTACACAACAGTTTTTTCTTGCATTGATTCCATGTATCTTTTTTAAATTTAAACCCCCAAAAGCCTTTTTTGGACTATAGTGTTAAAGTGCTGCTTTTTCCACTTTCAACGCCCTTTGGCTTTCGGGGGTTTGTAGTTTACTGAGAAAAAGACTCTTTGGCTGTTTTTTTTAAAATGTTTTTTCCCAAAAAACTAAAAAACCCCAGAATTCCATAGGAGGTTGAAAGTGGAATGATCGTGCTAAAAGAATGTTGTGCGGAAATGGCCACTGTCTTTTGAAAACCCTAACTTAAAGGGGTAGTGGCACCCCTTTAACCCAACCACACATAAGCTACAATATCATATCCAAATGGCCTAAACAACACTTCTACTTTGGGCCCTGGTCCCTAAAAATGGAATTTTCCCCCGTCTTTAACATGGAATGTTAGTCAAAAACATTTTTTTGTTAAAAGTAGTCCTGTAAAATGTGGCCTGCAAAATTTCCGTTTTACTGCTGTAGAAGGAGAGATAGGACATGTTGCTACAGCACGACATTTGGGGATGGAGACCAAAAAAAGGTTAGCTCTGTTCTTTTTTTTGGGCCCCTGTTACCCCGGGTTTTTCGGACCGTTTTTAAAAGGATAAACCCCAAAACTGTCAAAATTGTTCTTGTGGGGGAAAAAATTTGCTCTGAGCAACTCCTTTAACATGCAGAGAAGACAGGGGAGTTCAGGATCCTTCCCAAAAAGGGGCAGGCCCAGTCAAAAAACCCCACAAATTGTTCAAATGTAAGTATTTTATTAACACAGATGTAAAGTCCCTACAATAAACTGCCCCAAAAAAGATACAAGAATATAGAACGTTTTTCATACAATCTCAAGCTTCCCCACACTGCAAGCATACAAGACTATATAGAAAAAATTAGGAAAAGAAAAAAATTAGGAAAAAAGAAAGAGACATAAAAGGTTTAATACCAATCCAGGGAAATTTTTCCCGCTGGGAAGAAAGTTTAGCCACACCTTGAGGGGTGCGGGGGAAATTACAAACTTCATTTTTTTTCGAATTTAGAGAAAGTCCTTAAATTTAAGCTCTCAAACCTCCAACTCCAACTCCAAAAAGAATTAGAAAATGTCTGGTTATATGTGAACAAAGTCCTGGGAAACCCCAAGTTCCATTTTTTATTAAGATTTATTTTCCTTTTTAGTTCAAAAAAAATACACCCCCCAAAAACCTTGTTGTTTCCTGTGAGGGGCAACTCTCTTTGGAGATGCAAGCATGCCTTAGGTGTCAGATTCCAGGCCATTTGCATTGTTTATTGTCTTCCTGATGGCTGCTGACTACCCTTTTTCCAATTTTTCCTTTGGAGGCAATTTGCCAGATCACTCCAGAAGGGTATGACAAAAAACAAAAACCTCCTGCCTACATCCTTCCAGAATCTCATGCCTCCATTTTTATATAAAATAATTGGGTTTCCTCAGGACATGGTTGTTGGGTATATGGGGGGACAACACCTCTTTCATTGTTCCCGCTTAGTTAAAAAGCCTTTTTTTAATTCCCCGGGAGATTTTCATTTTTGTTTAGGGGCCCCGAGTGAGAAACCATATTTTTGTTCCCCCCCCCCCCTCATTTGATTTTTTTGGCCATCCTAGGTTTAGGATATTTTTTTGAAAAGTTTTCCTGAAAAAAAATTGTTTCAAGGTTTTTTGTTTGTTTTTAATTTGTTTGTTTTTAAATAACATGTAAAATTTTTGGAGAGGTTTTCTAAATTAACAGTGAGGTAATTAAAGGGGTTTCCAGCTCAGGACTATATCAGATCCTAAAATTTTGGGGTCAAAAACCCGAAACCTAGGAAAAAAACCACTTCTGATACCACAAGTTGTGGCCCCTAGTAATCTTACAAGGATAATGTTATGAACCCAGAATTTAGAGATGTCTTTTTAAACAAGGCCCTTTTTCTGCACCTTCCCTTTTTTCCCAGTGCTGGGGTGCAGGCATCATGTGAGCAGCCTCCGGTTCCACTCCCCCCTTTTTAATTTCGGTATGAGCTCCCGGGCTCTTTTTGCCAAGACCCCTGCTCTTTTTGCAGTGCAGCCTGGGATTTTCCCAGGCCCCCTGGGGCGGGAAAGCAAACGGGCCAGCTCCGGAGGTTTCTGCACATCGGGGAAAGTGGGGAAGGGCCCAAGAACAATGGGAACCCTTACCATTTTTGGTTCTACCCAAAAATAAAAATGTGTGAATCAGCCCCTTTCCCGGGCCCCCTGGAGTGTCACACAATTGTAGTGCGTTGTGCAGATCACTCCTCACAATCGCGTGAACCCCAGGACCTTTTCGATGGCAGATGCCATGTGGAAAGGGCCCAAAAATTAGACATCAACTGTAGTATGTCTTTTCAAACAAGCAAACAACAGCATTGAGGAAAAGCATACAAAATTTTTTTTAAAGGGGTTATGTTTTAATTTTAATTACTTCCCCTTGTCTTAATGACTGGAGACTTGAGGGGGGCCCCCTTGATTTTGAAGCCACTTTTTAAAATGGATTTCCCTTTTTGGGTCAAAAATTTGCAGGGTTTGGGAGGGATCAAAAACTTTGGGGCTAACTTTTGGGGCATCTTCATTTTATCTTGGGATGTGGAGGTTATCTGGCCCAGGGTAGTTTTTTGGGGAAAGGGATGACTAATTAGGAAAAAATGGGCTATGGCTTGCCACAGGGCCAATTATTGTGGGGGAAAATGGGTGAGGGAGAGGTCTAGCCCCATCCCCCCCCAACTGTTCTCAAATCCCTTTGGAGTAAAAAAGGGAAAAAAAGTGTCCCCAGTTAACCCAACTCTTGTGATCTGCCTCTTTTTTAAATTTTCTATATGCCACTGTTTATCCCGTGAGGATGAGTATAACACAAAAGTGTCAGCATTTATTTTAGAGTGGGGGGAAAAAGTTTTAAAGGGAAGAGCAAAACCTTACCATTTAACCAAAGCTACAAGAAAATCCCCCTTTATTTTTAAAATTTAAAATTCTGAGCCCCTTTTTTTTTCTATCTCTCCCCGTTTTCATGCACCCCCTTTAGTTACCTCCCCCCAGAAACCTTTGTTTTTCCCCAACTATTGTTCCACCTAGTGAAAGATGAGTCAAGACATAAAGGGGGGGAGATCTTTAGAATTTTCTAAAAGAGGGGAAAAAATTAAAAAAATTTCTAAAAAGGAATCAGACAATGAAAATATGGGGGGAAATATTAGTGAGGAGCAGTAAAAGAGGGAAAATTCTCCAGTAGGAAGTTGTTGGGACCCCCTTTTTGGAAATTTTTGTTTTCCTTAAAGAATTTTTAAAAGCTGTGGAGTTAAAATTTCCCCAGCAAGGGGGAAAAGGGTTTCCACAGAGCCAGGGGGAAAGGGTAACATGGACCAGCAGTGGGTTTTGGGGGGGGCACTTATTTCATTAATTTAAAAGGTTTGGAAAAATTTTTTTTATTGTGCACTCAAGAAATTTTGTCAGCAAAAACTGGCGTATTTTAAATTAGGGCCTTTTTTCACCTTACCTTTTCCCAGTGCCAAGTGGGGGGCTTGCACAGGAAGGCTTCCAGGAATGCCTTTTTATTCCCCCCTGCTTGGGTTTGGACAGCTTCCTGCTCACGCAAGCACCCTGCCTCTTCCTTTGAAGGCCAAAATTTTTATCTTTCCTAGGCTGCACTGCACAGGAAGTGAGACTGGCCCGGCCCCCTGAGGTCTGACACCCCGGTAAATGAGGCGGGGGCCCCAGAGTGATTTAAAATGCAGGTTTTTGGCTTTAAGTCAAAAAAAAATGTGTGTATGGTCCGTGTTAGGCTCTTAGTGTCAGGAAATGTGAGTGTGTCGTGGGACTGCTCCTCACATGTACGCATGCTTAAGGGGCCCTTTCGCTTCAAAAAATGCCATGTGAAAAAGGGGGTAGGTTGTTGTTTTTTGTTTTGTTGTTGTTGTTGTTGTTGCTGCTGCTGATGCTGCTGTGTGCCTTCAAAAAATTTCTGACTTACAGTGATCATTAAGTGGGAAACCTTTTCACAGAGTTTTTGGGGGTAAGTGGTATGCCCAATGATATCCAAGGGTTTTTATAGCTGAGTAGAGATGCAAACCCTGGTCTCCAGAGTCAATGCTCAAACCACTACACCAGTTCAATGCTCAAACCACTACACCATACTAACTCTCATTCAATCTACATACCATTTTATTCAGACTCAAACTTCAGCATCACTTTTTTTTTCTGTCTTGAAAAAAGGATTATGAAAAGAGGTGCAAGGGAGGTTTTATCCTGGAATAAAAAATCAGGCTACATTAAAGCCAAGCCAAGGTTTTAAGATATGTAAAAATTTTAAAAAAACCCCTTTGTTTTTTTTGGGTTTTTTGAGTCATTTCTACTTGTGGCAACTCTGAGGTGAACCTATCACAGGATTTTTTTGGGAAATTTTTTGAAAAATGGCTGCCTTTGCCTTCCCCTAAAAGGGGATAATGTATCTTGTCCAAAATCACTATTGGGTTTCAGTGGCCAAATAGGTGTTTGAAGCCTTGTTGTAGTCCAGCATTCAAATCATTTACCATATTGACTTTCTCTCTCAATAGTTTTTCCCATTTCAGTGACATTCCAATGAACTGTGGCTAGGGAAAAAAGTGTCCAACAAAACAATAGGTGTGATGTTTTTCCCAAAAAAAGTTTGTTTCACAATATCAACATACCCAAGCCGGGGGAAATGCATTTGAAGTGTATGTGGGGGAAAATTTTTCCCATTCATATTATGGGGGGGTTTTCTATCTTGTAATGAAAATGGTTTTGGGAACTAAAATTTTCCCCTGAATACTATTGTTTGGGCCCACAATAGCAGCTACTTCAGCATCTCAAAACCATGTCACTCCAAAGACACAGGTTTTTTTTTTTCCCAATATGTTACACTGGCAGGAATAAATTAAAATTCCAATATAAAAATGAAGAGATTTGTTAGGAAATTTTACAGGTGCTTTTATTTATAGAACAAAACAAATGGTGGGTCTCGGAGTTTGGGACATCAGTTACTTCTTTTCAGAATTATTTTGTGTGCTTTCTGCA
>CAOLHI010008010.1:0-11219 GCA_948474755.1 Ctenosaura bakeri | reverse complement strand
ATCCTTTCGCAAGTCGGTAAAATGAGTACCCAGCTTGTTGGGGGCATGTATAGAAATGTATCGAAATACATGCTATTCGTAAGTTGTTCGCCGCCTCGATCCATATGGAGAGGCGGGATACAAATAAATAAATAAAAAAAAATAAATGATAAAGAGTGGGATAAAAATATTTTAATAAATGAATAAATAACTAAATTTGGTATGATATATGATCTGTGGGTTTGGATTTAACAAAGTACTGCTGTGCTGGAATATGTGACTTGGGCAGAGTGGGTACGTGTCTGGCTTCACTGTCCTGTCCTGATGAAAACAGCAGTCTTGTAGTTGAAATATGTTTTTTAAGACAGTCTCCTCTGTCAAGGCTGAGCAGCCTGGCCCCCCAGAAGGCATTGGAGAGCATTTCCTATAATTCTTAACCATCACAGCTAATGGTGAGGGAGGATGTGACATGGAGACAACACAACATCTAGAAGAACACAGGTTGCCCACCCCTCCTTGTGATGACATTTTCTATTTTTAGTAATATGTTCTACAAATAAATATTAAATACACGTTGCAGGGCATGAAAATGCCTCTTATTCAAAGGAGTGTTTGTGTGTACAGAATCAAGGGTCTCTTCTCAAGAGAGCCAGAAAAGACAAGAGGGAATGAACTACAGTCATCCCTCCACATTTGCTAGGGTTAGGGGCACAAGACTCCCATGAAAGTAGAAAAACCATGAATAACTCTAGACCCTCCCAAACCATATTTAACACACACAAAAAGTAGGATCACCATATTCAACCCATCATAGATTCCTTTGAGGCATCAGGGTTCCTTCACAAGGCAGCAGTGGCTGGCTGGGGGGGTTAGTGCCACCTCCATTGCTGCCCCACACCATTTTTAATGGGAACTTAAGAAGCCGCAGTTTCTCAATCTCACAAGGCTTGCAGTCCCTATTAAAAATGGCATAGGGAAGCAGCAGTGGGGACAGCAAAGAATCCATGAATAATCAAATCTGAAAAAGTGAAACCCACAAATGTGGAGGGCTGACTGTACTGCCACTTATTATCATTAATGCTGCTGCTTCTACTATCATCATTACCTCTATTTATATCTTGTCTTTCTTCATAGAGGGAGCCAGCATGGCTAGTGGTTCAGTTGTTGGAGAGAACTCCGAGAGACAAGGGTCTGAATCCCTGCTTATCCACAGAAACTCACTGGGTGACGTGGAGCAAGCCAAACGCTCAGACTAAGGGGAAGATAATCTCTCCTGATTCTTCCACAGCATAGATGGCCATGATTGGGTTTCCACGGCTGAGAGGTGATATGAACCCTAGCCTTCCAAAGTCACAGTCCAACAGTCAAATGACTCCATCTTGTTGGGATAGGAGCCATATATATATATATATATATATATATATATATATGGTTAAGGAAACCAAGGCCAGTACACTGTTATAGTGCTTTTATTCCACTTTCAACATCCTATGAAATCCTGGGGTTTGGAGTCTAGGGAAGGGCATTTAGAATTCTCAGCCAGAGAACTCTTTGGCCCCAGGAAACTACAAACCTCAGAATTCCACAGGATGTTAAAAGTGGAATAAGAGCACTATAACAGTTTAGTATGGAAATGGCCTAAGTCCAAGAATGAAGGACTCCCAAGATATTTAATTTCTCACACATAGAATTTAAATAGCCAAACATGGGGAATATAACGCTTGAATATTCTTCACATTTTTGAAGGGAACTGTTAGGTGAGATTGAAGGAGAATCTTAATCTATTCTCCACAGGAGAAACCTCAGTATCAGAGAATATGTGGTGCAAGTGGAAGGCTAGAAATGTAATATATTATGGGATGAGGTGTACTGAAAAATAACGAAAATTTCTTGGGATGTTCTCATTCAACAGTTCTCCCCTAGGAGGGTGTTTTTATGTATAAAGTTAAAGCCTATAGCACTAAACCAACATTTATGCTAAATGTGTCCCTATGTTGACTTCAGCTTGTTAAAAATGGATCAAACTGGAATTATTTCATTTTCCCTCTGGAGTGAATGCATTGCATTAGATCAGGATCCTCAAAGAATGGTTTTGTTAAGTTTCAGGGGGTTTTTTTGTTTGTTTTTTAATTGTTTGGCACTGTTGAAGGGTACAGTTCAAATTATACTGATAAGGTTAGCTGTACTCTTGAATAATCTGGAGAGACAATCAGTGAACCAGCTGACAGATTTCCTGCCTCTGGAGCACATCAAGATTATAATTAAAGCATTTAAACATGACTGAAACATGGCATCCTTCATCAGAAAATTTAATAATACAGGTAGATAATATTCTCCTTCAATAAACTCCTATAGTATTACTGTCAATTGTCTCAGCGTGGCATAGTGGTTTGAATGTTGGATTAGGAGCTCTGGGAGAGCAGGTCAAATTCCCAATTCCCACTCTGCCATGGAAACCCACTGGATGACCTTGGTCAAGTCACATTCTCTTAGCCTCAGAGGAAGGCAATGGCTGACTCCCTCTGAACAAATCTTGCCAAGAAAACCCCGTGATAGTTTTGCATTCGGTTCACCATAAGTCAGAAACAACTTGAAGACATATAAGAACAAATTATCATCAATGGATCCTGAGAGTCTCCAAACAATCATGACAGTGATGCCAACCTGGACTTTGCACCAGTACTGAACATTATTTCCTCCATTAAAGTGCAGTGACACCTGGTGGCTCCCTGGTCAGCTAAGCAATTAATCCATTCCAGGTTTTATTCTGAGCTTTAAAGGAACTATCCAAGATAATGAATTTATTTTGGGAATAGAGTTCAACACCTTGGACAGCTCCTTTTAGGTTTGGATAAACTCTTTAAAATGTAGGCTGGATTCTTCACTCCCTGGCACAGAAGACACCAGCTGCCACTGCTAGTATGGCTGTTGCCTCATCAAATAAAATGTCTGCTTCACACTATGCCTGCATTTAATATGTTCTGCTAAAAGAAAAGGCCTTTGCAAAGCAGAAGCATTTAGCACAGCAAAGTAAAAATCCAATTGGGGATGGGAACAACAAAGACAAGATAGAGAATACAAATTAGGTTATAGATTTTAATAAATTCGTTCATTCTTAATAGGATCACTCTGCACCAAGTGATTACTTTGACAAGGTATCCAAAAACAGATTAGCACACGCATCTCTTATTTGCTCAGTTGCCACTATGTACAAAGCTGCCTTGCATATTCATCAACATCAACTATCAAATAATCCTTTCAAGATTTGTCATCCCAGAAAAACATCTAAATAGTTTTACAAGGAATGTGTCTCTGGTAATTTGATGACTTATTGTGGTAGTTGTCACCAAATTAAATTGCTTCACAAGGAAATTAACCAAATTCTTGAAGGGTGATGCCACTAGTCTTGATAACAATATGCTGTCTTTGTGATCAGAGGCAGCATGCTTCGTGACTGGGAGACATGAACAAGGAAGCTCTCTTGGCCTTGTGTCCTGTCTCTGGGCTTCCACAGGCTCTGAGTTATCACTGTGGAAAACAGTGAACTATATAGGCCTTTGGTCTGACCCAGCAGGGCTCTTATATTCTCTCCTGAGCTTTCTATAAAGGTACAACAGAACACAATAATTCATAGAATCATATCATTGTAAGAGAATCCAAGGGCCATCTAATCTAGCACCCCTTCAACTGCAGGAATTCAACAGCTAAAAGCATTCCTGAGGGGAGGTCATCTGACCTCTGCTTAAAAAGCTTCGATGAAGGGAAGCCTCTCAAGATAGTCTGCTGTACTGTCAAACAGTTTTACCATCAAGAAGTTTTTTTCCTAAGGTTTGAAAGGGAGGAACTGGCAAAATCACCTCAGAGTATTCCTTGGTTAAGAAAACCCAATGAAATTCATGGGGTTGCCATAAGTCAGCAGGCAACTTGAAAGCACACACACACACACACAGTTGGAATCTATGGCCCTTTCCGCATCGGGGAGGTCATCTGCACCGTGGAGTGGATTGAGGTGGACTACTTTAGTGTAGTTCCGCACCTCAATCCGCTCCGAAGCGATCGGAAGCGGTGGCGCTCTGTTTTCAGAGGTTTTTTTTAAAACCTCTTTTCAGAGGTTTTATAAAGCATGGCACGTGCAGCCCCGTGCAGCTCCGTCACCGTGCTCCAGTGCAGATTTGCAGGCGCGCACTAGTGTGTGCCTGCAGATCTGCTGGGGGCGGGCTTCCAGCTGGCGAGCTCCTCCAGTTGATGGAGAACCTCCACCAGCCGGAAGCCACCATCTTGGAGGCCGGAGCCGCCATTTTGGACACCGCAGGAGTGCGGAGCAGCGAACTCGCACTGCTCCGCATGGCGACAGACTTACCCGGCTGCCAATAAGCTCCGTTTCAGCGCGTTTTCCCTCGTTTCTCCCTCCACATGTGAAAAGGGCCTCAATTTCTTGTAAGTTGAGTCTATCGGTTCAGATCCTTTCCTCTGAACAGCAGAAAACAAACTTTCTCGATTCATTAAAAACACAAAGTATAAAGAGGGTTCTCTGTATGTTGGAACAGACACATTTTTGTACAACGTAGTACTTGCAGCTCCAATAATTGCTCTCTAAGCCAGATGGAAACCATTTTGTATCCAGCTGTGTTTAGTAAGCTGATGCAAGTGGTGTGCACTGCAGGAGGAAACCTTACAGGGAAGCTTAAATAAGAACATCTTTTCTCTAGTGAACACATTTAATGGATTAATTTTAGCAGAGTGCCATATCAGACTCTTGTGACCGATAGCTCTTCCCTGACAGCCTTGAAAATATTGAAGTACAGCACTTTCCAACAGTAACATATCAAGTGATAATGTAAGTCAAAAAGAAAACATTTTGGCTCTGTATTCTACTGTACAGCTGCTCTTCAATTTCCTGCTGTTACAAACCTGTCTGTCACTTTTAATAAACTAATAATTGATGAAGGACTGATGAGAATGAAGCTCATTCCAGCTTTATAGTCCAGATTTGATACCAGATTTGAGGAAGTAAAAATATCCAAGATCATTAGTGTCTGAGAAATTGTCAACTCACCTAACTGGTTGAGATGGCAGTTTTGAGGGAACATAATCAAACTTATCTTTATTTATAGATGCTGCGCTCACATGATACAAATGCTCTAAGCATGCCAACTGACCTGCAACAGTCAAATCAAAGGCCTGCATATTGCTTCAATATGGCTGGTCTAGGGGCATAGCTACAGGGGAAGTAACATGAGGATATTGCCTCTCTCGATACAAATTCTGCTCCCCAAATGAATGTTTATGCCAATTCTCCAAATGTCTGGCATTGCAGAGAATAAGGCATTGAAAATCATTCACCTCTAGAACTCATATTTGCTGTGTTTGTATTCCCTAGGTATCTTTGCCTGCCCCATTTTTTCATATGCTAGCATTGTATTTCTAAATGCTCAACTGAAGTTTTAGGTTACTCCAATGCTGGAAATTTTGCGACTGAAGGAAAATTTCATTTGGGTGATCAGAATTCTTATTTGAGAGCAATGCCCCCATTTTGCTTTTTCCCATAGCTACACCCCTGACTGATACTGCTTTTAAAGGAAGCTTAGGATCTACCTTCTTCACTGCAGCATCTCCAGGTAAGTCTAATTTTGTGTCAGGCTTCTGCTTCTGGGATTCTGGCATACATTAAAAGTGATGCAAATGGGAACATCCAGTTCCATAAGGAATCATTGGAGAAGAGGGATATGTATGGACACAAAATTCACAATTATATTCAACCCAC
The DNA here is from genome assembly GCA_948474755.1 of Ctenosaura bakeri. Lineage (NCBI taxonomy): Eukaryota > Metazoa > Chordata > Lepidosauria > Squamata > Iguanidae > Ctenosaura > Ctenosaura bakeri. The sequence continues at coordinate 5,476 of CAOLHI010008010.1, read as the reverse complement.
CACCAGTTTTAAAGAGGATTAAAGTATAGAACACTAGAACTCACCTTCTCCAGGCTAGTGAAATGCACTGATGATCTCCAGAGCAAAAAGAAGAGACACCAGCTGCTGATCCCAAGGGGCCTTGGCTGGGATGACCTGGCTTGCCATTAGAAGAAAGTTCCTCTTCAGAGGAGCATATAGGCAGAGAGCAACTGGTATGAACTGTGTCCTTCTGCTGTGCCTTCTCCAGCAGACTCTTCAGGTGGAGAAGGCACATCAAGAGGCACATTTTCTGTTCGGTTTTCTGCAACAGGTACAGTGGGCACAAAAGGAAATGCAGCCTATCTCCTGTACAATATCCAACTAGCCTAGAACAGGAAGAAAAAAACATCCCTGCACTAAACACTAAGTGATTTCTCTTTTTTCTCTTTCTTTTTTCTTTTCTCAGGTAATGCAGGGCCTGTAGGTCACAGTCTTACTGACCAGATTTTCAGTTGCCACTGTGCTACCCTGCCACAGCCACCACTTATAGAAACATGGAATCACACAACCATTGAGCTACTTACATCAAGCCACTTCTAAAACTTTACTTTCAAAATCAGTGGTGCTGCAATGAAAATCATTGGAAGTCCACTGGCCCCAGGAAACTTTTACTCCTGTATTCTCGTCTGCTTGCTTGCTGCTTGTTTGCCTTTTGCTTCTGCTGTTTTTGTACCATAAGGAGCCATTTCATGTCATCTTGCACCATAAAATCCTGCCACAGTTGCTACTGAAATCTGAGAGTAATTACAGCAGAGGCTGTATTCAGTAGTGGCAAGAAATCTGAAAGCAAATCTATCACCAGTGAAGCTCCTCTTGTGTTCTAGAGAATGGAGGGGTTCAGCGCATCCCCTAAACCCTAGAAAATTGTATTCAGAGAATGTTTGTTGTCCTTGGGATGACCCTATCTTCTGAGATTTTCTGGTTTGTTGATTAAATGTATACTCAGTGTTGAAGTTTAAAGGCTCATAATCCAACAGCAACAAGCAGAAATGTCCCCATACTGTTGCTGCTTTAGGTCCCATCTTGGAAGAAAGACAAGATATAAATTATACTTTTTATACATACACACACTTCTCAACAACTGTTTAAAAACCATTGATGGGATCATCACTTGCTGGAATGATATTTCCATCATCCCCTTCCATCCTCAGCCCAACCCAACATGTATATAGCTATCTACCATGGACTATATTCCAAGCAACTGTTAAGTGACTATAGTTGATGAAAACTTCCACCAAATAAACTCTTTTAATATTTAAAGTTCCAATAACTTTTTTTCCTGTACCACACTGAACACAGTCTGCTTCCCTCTACCCATTTTCCCAAGTAATTTGCAGGAAATAGCCCTTTGGATCTTTTTCCTCTGAGAGCTTTTGGGTAGGGTGATTTCTAGAGGAAAAGCGTTGTTTATTCTGGTTCCACAGTGTTTATCTTCACTACAGAATGGAATTGCATTCCTGCTAGTTAGAGTAGGCAATTTTTGACTAGACACACAGAGAATTATGTTGCATGGTTTCTAGCGCAGCAAGAACAAGTAACAGAATGGGAATCCCTGGCATGGGGGCAGAATAGGATTTCAATATAACTTAATTACAGAGCACATTTACTTAATGACCGACCTAGAAGATTCAGTTATAGCTTCATATTCTTCTCATATCTTCCATGAATGTGTTGATTACATTTCAGTCATGTGAAGTAGTGGGCTTTACACAGCCCCCAAACATTTTGCTGTCTGAGGCAGGAGTAAATGATACCCGCACCCTTTATGGGCTCATCCACACCATAGAATTGTAACACAGTCATTCCACTTTAACTGCCACGATTCCATGCTATGGAATCCTAGGCTTGGCAGTTTAGGAGGGGCATTTAGAGATCTCAGCCAGAGAACTCTTCAGTGCCTCACCAAACTACAAACCTCAGGAATCTATAGGAGTTAAAAGATTCTATGGCAGTTAAAGTGACACCATAGTGCTATAACTCTCTAGTGTGAATGTGTCCAAAGTCAAGGTGCATAAGAACAAAGAACTTGGTTATTACTTAGACCACTTCTGCACTACACTGTTATAGTGCTATTATTCCACTTTAAACATTCTGTGGAATTCTGAGATTTGCAGTTTACTGAGGCCAAAAAGCTCTCCGGCAAGTCCCACAATTCCATGGAATATTTAAAAAAATTGCAACCACAAGCAGCTTATACCAGCAGGAGTCTGAGCCTTAACTTCTAGATTTAAGCTCAGTTTTCATGAAATTGAGAGAAACAGCTTATCTGCCTAGCCTGGCAATGAAAATGGGATGTGTTCTGCACATATAGATTTTCTCATTTCAGGTACTTCAATCAAGCTGCTCAACAGCTTTGGATATTTAGTCATATACATCATTTTGTTGTTGCTTTACTTTGGCACTAGATGTTTTCAGCTTACTGATTGCTTTCTATCCCCTGTCATTCTGTTTCAAAATATTTCTCTTTTCCGCCATAAGAAAAAGGGAAAAAAGTCCTATTTTGTCCTCAGTTCCAAGCAGCATCCCGTGTTCCACTTCCTTGTGTGGAGCCTAGTGTCAACTGATATTAAAAATGAGTATAACAAACCCAAATAATAGAACAAACTTAAAGGAGGCCCCCTGGCAGAAACAGCTTTCTGAAGCAGAAATGAGTGATCCTGGAACATCAGTCATAAAAATGAAGGGCTTAGGAGTGAAGACATTTCAATGTAAACACTTTACCAATTAGCTGCCCAGTTCTTGGCAATACCATTTGGAAATATTATGAATATAAGGGAAAAAACAGGGGAAACTGTTGGCTTTATTGACTGGTGTGTTTTTTGGAGCGGGGTTTCCGAAAGCACAAAAGTGATGTTACAGTTGAACACTTAAAGACAGCAATAATGACCACAGGTGGTTTAAATTAACTTAAGACAGTGGATACATTAAAATACACTAAAATAATTAAAGATTTTCTATATCTTGGCTCAGTCACAAATAAAAATTGAGACTGTAATCAAGAAATCATAGAATTATAGAGCTGGAAGAGACTACAAGGGCCAGCAAGTTCATCCTCCTGCCATGCAGGAATACACAATCAAAGCATTCCCAATAAATGGTCACCCAACCTCTGTTTAAAAACCTCCAAAGAAGGAGACTCCACCACACTGACTGTTCTTACAATCAGGAAGTTTTTCCTAATATTTAGGTGGAATCTCTTTTCCTGAAATTTGAAGCTATTGCTCTCTGTCCCAGTCTCTGGAGAAGCAGAAAACAAGCTTGCTCCATCTTCCATATGACATCCCTTCAAATGTTTAAACATAGCTATCATATCACCATTTAAACTTCTCTTCTCCAGGCTAAATATACGCAGCTTCCTAAGCCACTCCTCATAGGGCATGGTTTCCAGGCCTTTTACCATTTTGGTCACTCTTCTCTGGACATGTTTCATTTTATTAATATCCTTCCTGAACTGTGGTGGCCAGAACTGGACACAGTACTCCTGGTGAGGTCTGGACAAAGCAGAACAGAGTGGTATTATCACTTCTCTTGACCTAGACACTACACGCTTTAATACAGCCCAGAATTGCATTGGCTATTTTAGCTCTTGCATCACTCTGCTGACTCAAAGGCCCTTTTCACATGGCATTTGCCATGTGAAAGGGTCCCTTGAGCATTGTGCGAATGTGAGGAGTGGTCCACATGATGCACTCACACTCACACGACACTCCAGGGTCAGGCAGGTGCCACTCGCACACTTTTGCAGTTTCGGCTTTAAGCCGAAAATGGTGCGTGATCACGCATCGCTCCAGGGCCCCGCGCATACTTGCTGTGCATGCGGAGCTCCGGAGCTGCAGCGCTCGCGCTTCCTGCCCCAGCACAGCCTGGGAAATTCCCAGGCTGCACTGCAGAAGGAAGAGGCAGGACTCTTGCACAAGCAGCTGGCAGCTGCAGAACTGAAGCAACGGGGACGTGAGAGCCTCTCGCAAGAGGCTGCTCGCGCAATCCCCCGCACCCCAGCTCTGCAAAAAGTTAAACTGCAGAAAGGGCCAGAGTGATGCCTTGATCTCTTTCACTTAGATCCCTTCCACGTGTACTGTGGTCAAGCCAGGTGTTATATCCGTGCATTTCATTTTTTCTCCCCAAATGTAGTACCTTACATTTCTCCCTATTGAAATTTATTTTGTTTGTCTTGGTCCAGCTCTTTAATTTGTTAAGGTCATTTTTGAATTCTGATGTTAGCTACCCCTCCTAATTTGGTGTCATCTACAAATTTGTTAAAAATGCCCTCTATTCCATCATCGAAGTCACTGATAAAGATGTTGAATAACACTGGACCCAGGACAGAATCCCGTGGCATCTCACTATTTATTTCTCTCCAGCATTAAGAGAACCCATCGAGTAGAACCCTTGGGGTTCAGTTGGCCAACCAGTTACAAATCCACCTAACAGTAACATTGGCTAGGCCTCATTTTCCTAGCCTCTTGCAAGAATATTAGAGGGGGAGGTACCCTTGTCAGAGGCCGTTCTGAAGTCACAATATGCTATATCTACAGCATTCCCTTCATCTACCAAGCTTGTAACTCTATCAAAAAGAGAGGGAGGCAGATGTCAGCACCAAGGCATGACAGGCAGCCAAGAGCCGGCTAATAGGTCTTTTCACAGATAAGGCAGACAGGCAATAAATCAAAGGGCTTTACTTCAGCAGTAAGTAGGTAAGGCAGCAGTAAATTAAAGAGACTTTTGCAGCAAGGATATCCCTGGCTGTTATGGCACAGCCAGGCAAAACAGCAAACAGAGTCCACATACCACGGAGCTTGTTCCTCAGCCGGTCGAGCAGCGTTTCAGGAAGCAAGGCAAGGGCCCTAGTAGCCCAGCAGGCACACCCAAAATGGACAGTTGTGAGCCAACAAAGACCCAAGGCTGAGTGAGTGCTTTTATTAAGCAGGCCCTCACCCAGGTGCTACCTCAGCTGGAGCTTGATTGCTTGGCGTCTCCTATTTAAACGCTCTGACCTTCTAAGAGCACTCTTTTGCTCCCGATGCTGCTGGTAAGTAGTCACCTGCTCTTGAATCTCTGGGTCTAAGGCAGCCCCTGGCTCCATTGCGGGGGCTACTGGGGCCAAGGGCTCTGTGTCCAGGGCAGCCTCTGGGGTGGGCTCTGCTGGTGCAGCAGGCTCTATGGCTTTGAAGTCCTCTGGTTCAGACTCAGAGCTTGAGTCCTGGAGTGCCAAGGTCCTGACATCACACCCCTCCCCAACAGTACCCCCACCAGCCTGAGGAGGACCTGGCTTGGTCGGGTAGCAGCGGTGGAAGCAACGCACCAGGTCCGGGGCATGGAAGTCCTGGAGTGCCAGGACCCTGACAGCAGGGGGAAAGTGGGGGAGAAGTTAGTCTGGCATGACTTGTTTTTAAAAAACCCATATTGACTTTTAGTGATCACAGCATTTCTTCTAAGTGCTTACAAACTGTCTGTT
>CAOLHI010008007.1:0-11157 GCA_948474755.1 Ctenosaura bakeri | reverse complement strand
CGCCTTTTGGGGCCCCCGGTCCAGCACCTTAATTTTGCGATGGCTGAAACTCAGGAACATCCCCCGGCGCGCGGCGCCGCCACCCAGCCGCCGGAATCATAGGCGACCACGAGATCGTCGCTGGAATGCCCAGCGCCCCACGTCGCGCCCGAATTGCTGCCCCCGGGTAAGGGCGGCAGCGCGCTGCCGTGATCCAAACACCGCATCGACGTCGAAGAACACCGCGCCGGGAATGTGCGCGGCGAGGTAGTCATCCCCCGGGGAACGGCAGCACGCCCGGCATTTTGGAACGACGCATCGATGACGCGGATTTTCGGGTCGTCGAGATGGTCGGCCAGCCCGGGGGAGACCAGTGGATCGTCGCTCAAGGTGTTCACGCTCGCACTCATTGTCGTCTCCGTTACTTCGGCTGCCGCGCCCCCGTCCCGGCCCGGGCCCCCCGGGGCCCCGCCAGGCGGCATACCCCCCGGCGACCGGGCTTCAGCCCCATGTCCTGCGCGGTCTTGGCGGCGAGCGCCGAGCGCAAGCCGCCTGCGCAATGGAAGATGAATTTCTTGTCCTGCTGGAAAGCCGGCTTGGCGTAGGGGCTTGCCGGATCGTCCGGAATTCGAGCATGCCGCGGGTGCAGGCGAAGGCCCCGGGGGGAGCTTTCCGTCGCGCTCGATCTCGCGAGGGCGCGGATGTCCACGATCACCACGTCGCCGCCCTGCGCCGCCTTGATGGCGTCATCAGCGCTGAGGGTTTTCCCATCTGCGCATTGGCTTCGTCGACAAGCGCCTTGTAGCCGCGATGAATGGTCTGGGGCATGAGGTGTTATTTTGTTTGTTTCCAGAGATTTTTTATCCGTAGCCCGGATGGCAAGCGACATCCGGGGACCCTGATGCGCCGCCCGGATGTCGCGCTACGCGCCCCACCCGGGGTCCCAAATGGCTCCCGCACCAGTTCCTTCATGGCGTTTTCCAGCCCTTGGGTGGGGGCACCGTTTCCCCCAAAGGGCGGTATGGTGGTCTTTTCCGAATAGTCCCAGTGCTTCTGTGCCACCGGATTGAGCCAGATCGTGTGCGGATAAGTCCGCGTCACGCGGTCGAAACCAAAACCGTCCGGTTTTGACATGTTCGCCCCATCCGCCGGGAACCCCCAATCTGGGGGCTCATCGAGGCATCGCCGACAACACAACCTTATAGTCGTGCGGATACTTGTGCAGGATGCCCCAGGTCGGCGTGCGATCGGGGGAAGCGGCGCTTGTTTTTTTCCACACGCCCTCATGAGGCAGTTGTGGAAGTAAAAATATTCCATGTGCTTGAATTCGGTCTTTGCCGCCGAGCCTTTTCCACCTGCTTGATGGGGAAATCGAGCCGCCGATATAAAAAGAAGACGCCCCTTTCCCCCCGCATTGCCCCTTTTCCCGGGGGCGCATGTCCCGGGTCAAATAGCCGTGGTTGGCGGTTTCCTTGATGGTGGTGTCGAGATGACCCCATCCGGCGCGCCGGTGCGCGCGAACTTCGCAGGCGGCGCAGGCCCCCTTTGATGTTGCGGATGCCAGCTCGCCGCCTGAGATCCTGGAACTCGCGGCGATCCCACACCTTCACCGCCCCGGTTTTGGGGTTTCTTTTTCCTGGCCGATGCGGATGCCTTCGGGATTGTAGCCGGGGGGCGCCGAACGGCAAGGTGCCGCCGGTGCCGATCCACTTGTTGCCCCCCTGATGCCGGCCCTTCTGCTCCTTCAGCCGCTCGCGAAGGTTTCCATGAGCTTGTCCCAGCCCATGGCCTCGATTTTTTTCCTTCTTTCCTCGGTCAGGTATTTTTTCGGCGAGTTTCTTCAGCCATTCCCCGGGGATACCCGGCCTTCTCCAGGGCGTCGAGCAGGTTCTCGAGGCCCTTGAAGGTGGCCCCGGGAAGCACGGTCGAACTTGTCGAGGTTGCGCTCGTCCTTCACCAGCGAGGCGCGGGACAAAATAAAAATTTTCACCGTCTGCTCGGCGAGATCGGCGTTTCAGGCCCCCATCAGGGTCAGATATTCGCGCAGGGTCACGGGGACCTGCCATGGGGAGGGGGTTTAAGAATTGGAAAAAATGAACGGCAGTTTGCCCGTGAGGGGCCTGCCGTCAAGCGCTCTTGCGGCATTATTGCCTGTCGGGGGGGCAAGGCAGGCATGTTTTGCGCGGCGACGGGCGGCTGCGGTCTGGACCGGCCCCGGGTTTTTTAACTAAAGTGGGGGTTTGGGCTCCCGGGGGACAGCGCCGTCCGGGCGGTTTGCCCCTCGCTGGGGGGCTTTGGAAAAGGGGGGTTGGCTGATGGGGATTTATTGTTTTTCTTATCGTCGGCGCCATCGCAGGCTGGCTTGCCGGGCTGATCGTCAAGGGCGCGGGTTTTTCCGCCCCTGGAACGGGCGGGGGGCCGGGGCCGCCCCCCTCGGCATCTTCCTTGGCGGCGGTATCATTGCCGAAATCATCAATGCTGCGATCGGCGGCATATTGTTCTCATCATCCTGTTTGCTTATTTGGCGCGCGTGACGAGGGGTTTTTTAGGTTGGGGGGACCGCCCCAGGGGGGGTCGTTTCATGTGTGCAGAAGCGAGGCGGACTTTCGATGAAATTTACCGGCACCCAAAAATTACGTTGGGCCGATGACCTAAGATCCCTCAATGCGGCCCTCGTCCCCCAACGTCCGTTGCTGGTGAAAGGCGACCCGGGGCCCCCGGAAAGCTTTCGCCGAGGAGGTCGCCAAGGCGCTAACGCGCCGCTTTTGACCTGGCACATCAAGTCCACCACCAAGGCGCAGCAGGGCCTTTACGAATACGACGGGGGTGTCGCGGCTGCGCGACCCCCGCTCGGCGCCCCCAGGGTGTCCGACATCGGCAACACATCAAGCGCGGCAAGCTGTGGGATGCGTTCACGTCCGACCAGCCCCCCGGTGCTGCTGATCGACGAGATCGACAAGGCCGACTTTGAATTTCCCAACGATCTGCTGCTCGAACTACCGCATGGAATTCCATGTCTACGAGACCGGCGAACCATTCGCGCCGCCAAGCGGCCGATCGTGATGATCACGTCGAACAACGAGAAGGAATTGCCGGGCCGTTCCTGCGCCGCTGCTTCTTCCACTACATCAAGTTCCCCTGAGATTCCATGGGTCGGATCGTCGACGTGCATTTTCCCCGGGGATTAAACAGCGGCTGGGGCAAAAGGGATGCGGATCTTCTTCGAGGTGCGCGAAGTGCCGGGCCCGAAGAAGAAGCCTTCGACGTCGGAACTGCTGGATTGGCTGAAGCTCCTGCTCAACGAAAGGGCTCCCCCGGAAACGCTGCGCGAGCGTGATCCGCGAAGCTGATCCCGCCGCTTTCATGGGGGGCTACTGAAGAACGAGCAGGATGTCCACCTGTTTGAGCGGCTGGCCTTCCTCAGCCGCCGCGAGGTCTAGCGCGCGTTCCCAAACGTGGGGATTTAAAGCCGCCCTTCCGGCGGGTTTTTTTTAGCTTGACCAGATTGTATACCGAAATGACCAATTTCTGGCGTTTTTTGCTGGCTATTGCCAATTATTCGAGATTAATGTATACGGGGCCCCAAAGGGGCAAGGTTACCCGGGGGGGGTTTAGCCATGACCCAGCCATTTCCCATGAACGCCTGGTACGCCGCCGCCTGGGATGTCGACATCAAGGCCGCGCTGTTTCCGCGCACCATCTGGGGGCAAATTTTGTGATGTATCGCAAGGCCGACGGCACCGTCGCGGCCCCTTTAGGACGCCTGCTGGCATCGCCTGGTGCCGCTGTCCAAGGGCCGGCTCGAGGGCGACACCGTGGTCTGCGGCTATCACGGCCTGAAGTACAATGCGCAGGGCCGCTGCACCTTCATCCCCTTTGGCGGAACCATCAATCCTTCCGCCTGCGTGCGCGCCTATCCAGTGGTCGAGCGGCATCGTTTCATCTGGCTATGGAGGGGGCGATCCAGCGCTGGCCGATCCCGCCTGCGGCCGGAAATGGCCCCGGAACGACGATCCGGCCTGGGCCGGCGACGGCAAGACCATCCATGCCAAATGCGACTATCGCCTGGTGGTCGACAATCTGATGGATCTCACCCACGGGGCTTTTTTTCACGCCGGCAGCATCGGCAACGATGCGGTGGCGGAAGCGCCGTTCGATGTCACCCACAGCGACACCACCGTCACCGTGACACGCTGGATGAAAGGCATCGAAAACCCCCGCCGTTCTGGGCTATGCAGATGCCGGAGGCAACCCGGTCGACCGCTGGCAGATCATCCACTTCCAGGCCCCCCGGGACCGTCAACATCGATGTCGGCGTGGCGCGTGCGGGGACCGGTGCGCCCGAGGGCGATGGGTCCAAAGGGGGTCGGCGGTTACGTGCTCAACACCATGACGCCCGGGGACGGGGACCACCTGCCATTATTTTGGGCGTTCGTGCGCAACCCCGGCTCACCGGGCCAAACCGCCCCCGAGATCCCAAAGGGGTCGCCGGCATCTTCCGCCAGGACGAGATCATTCTCGAGGCGCAGCAACCCCGATGGATGGGGAAACCCCGGGTCGTGTCTTTACAATCTCAACATCGATGCCGGCCGATTGGGGCGGCGGGTGATCGATCGGATGGTCGCCGGGGAGACCTCGCCACCGCGTTTGCAGGCGGCGGAGTAGCCCCCCAAACCAGCGCGATGTTTACCGCTCCGTCTCGCAAACCGTGCGCGCGCAACTGGCGCTGGGGCAACCTGACCCCCGCCGGCGGCCTGCGCTTGGGGGGAGCGCATCTCCAAAATTTAGGCCGTGGAGACCACCGGTGCCCGCGCACGCCGGTGCGCATGGCGCTGGTGCGGCTGGAGGAGGAAGGTCTGCTGGAAGCCATCCCCTCGGGCGGCTTCATGGTGAAGGCGTTTTCCAAGTGATCCGCTGGATTCCATCGAGCTGCGCGGCACCCTCGAAGGCCTCGCGGCCTTTTTGCCGCCGAGCGGGGGGGTGTCGGCCCGCAGCCTGGCGCCGCTAAAGGAAAAACCCTCGCGGAACTCGACAAACTGATGCGTCTGGATCCGATTGCGGTGGAACTTTCCCGTCCTACGTCGCGCTGAACGCGCGGTTTCACGCCTTGCTTGCCGAACTGTTGGGCGGGGCGCCGGGTCCGGCAGATCAAACCCTGCTTTGGGGCTGCCGTTCGCCTCGCCGAGCGGCTTCGTCATGGCGCAATCGGCGCTGGCTGAGGCGCGCCAGCACCTGATCATCGGCCAGGATCACCATCACATCGTGGTCGACGCCATCGAAAATTGCGAAGGGACCCGCGCCGAAGCCGTGATGCGCGAACATGCGCGGCTTGCGGTTCGCAACCTGCAACTGGCGCTGCGCAACCGCACCAGCCTGGAGATGCTGCCATGGCGCTGATCCGCTCGCCGGTCGTCGATATCTGGGAAAGGAGCGTTATGGGGATTTCCACAAACCTGGTCGCGGTGCGTTGTGCGGTAAATTCGCGACGTCGCGCCGCGGATCCGCGAAATCACGCTGCCCCCGGAAGTTCCGTCCCGAGCCCTATGCGGTCGGCAGCCACATCAACGTCAATCTTCTGATCGACGGCCAGCCGGAGACGCGCTCCTTTTTTGGCCGGTTGGCGAACCGAGTCCGGACGGCTATCGCATCGCGGTGCGGTTGGCGCCGGACAGCCACGGCGGCTCGCGCGCGATGTGGGAGCTGCCCCCGGGGGGCGCGGATCGAGGTGTCCAACCCAACGTCGCTGGTCAAACGACTGGACCCGCCAAAGCTATTGTTTGATCGCCGGCGGCATCGGCATCACACCGATTGTCGGCATCGCCGCAGCGCTTATGCGCCGCAGCGCCGCGTTCAAGCTGCTTTCCCGGACCCGGGTTTGCGCAATGATGCGGCCTATCTGGACGAGCTCTCGCGGCTTCTCGGCGATCGCCTTGTGGTTCATGCCGGCGATGAGGGCCGGCGCCTCGATCTCGACGCAACCTTTGCGCAGTTGCCTGGGGGAGGCCTTGACGATCCTGTGCGGTCCAATGCGACTGCTCGATGCCGCGCGGCGCAGCTGGATCGCGGCCGGGCGACCGCTGTCCGTTTTTGGCGCTACGAGACATTCGGACCCAGCGGGTGCTGCCGACCGAGGCGTTTGGGTGCGGATCAGCAATGGCGGCGAGGAGATCGTCATTCCCGCCAACAAGTCGATGCCGGAGGGCGCTGGAAAAGGGGGCCGGGGGATGCCCACTGCGAGCGCGGCGAATGTGGCGTCTGCGCCCTCGACGTGGTCGCGCTCGAAGGTGAGATCGACCATCGCGACGTGTTCTTCAGCGATCACCAGAAGCAGGAAAAACCCCAAGATCTGCGCGTGTGTTTTGCGTGCGGTGGGCGTGGTGACGGTGGATACGCTGTATCGCAGGGATGCCCGGGGTAGAACGTGATGATCCGAGGTGTAACAGCACCCACTCCGTCATCACCGGGCTTGTCCCCGGGGATTCGCTTAGGGGGGCCTGGCCCCAAATTTGGGGGTTTTGTCCGCGACTTGGCGTAGCCGTCGTAAGGAAAGCCCGGCAACGACAAAAATAAGGTGAGGAAGGGTGACGCGCGCTGGCGCTCCCCCCCCCGCGCCTTCTCCAGCTGATACGCCAAATGCCCCTTCACCGTCGGCCACCGGACGCGATGTTTAGACCCGGGGTCGCGCAGCGTGCCGTTGACGACCTGGTGGCTGCGCAGCACGCCTGAGCTCGGGGCCGAGCCGTTCGATGGCGCGACGGCTTTGATGATTGAAAAAGTGGTGCGGAATTCCACCGCGATGCATCCCAGCGTCTCGAAAGCTGGGCCCCGGGGGCAGGAAATTTTATTTGGGGGTTGGGGACTGCGCTGCACGCCCTGGCGATACCAGGTCGAGCCGGGTCTTTCCACCCGCTTTTTGTTGGCATCCCACGTTCTGTGGTGGTCATGCCGGCGATGGTGCCGTCCGGTGTCTTGACCGTAAACGGCAGCTCGTCCCCGGCGGCCTGCAACCCCAGACGGCGGTGGTTTCCCTTGGTCATCCGGGGGTTTCGGGATGGCGGTGTACCAGAGTTTCCAGAGCTCGCCGTCTTCGACGGCCTCGACGAGGCCGTCGGGGTTTAGTTTCCGACAGCGGTTCGAGGCGCGCTGGGCGGCCCTTTGGCACGACGGGGTAAGCCAGGGCATAAAACAAAACCGGTTCAGCGATTGAGGAAATTCAAACGGAGGCCCCCCGCGCGGCCAGTCCATCATAACCAGCTCGCCCTTGCCTGACAAAGTGATGTAGGGGGTTTTCAACTCCGGTCCACCGAACGCGATGTTGGTGGTGACGTTATCGCCGGTCGGACCTGCCCCACCCGCTTGCCGGCCGGAGGATCACGGAGATGCTGCCATTGATAGCGTGGCCCGCCCGACGTTGCCGGAGGCCTCGACCGCGGAAATTGGGAAAACCCGGTAGCCGCCGAGGCCGGGGGATCGGCTTGCCGGCTGCCGCGATAGATCACGTCGCTGGGGAACCCACCCCGGCCGGGGTTTCCGACCTTGAAGGCCCACAGACGCGCGGTGGGGTGTCTCCGCCACGGCTTTTTCTCGTCGGGGGAGAGGCCGATGCCGTTGGCCGGGAGCATGCCGAAGTGACCCCCGATCACGCCGCTGGCGCCGGGCTTCATGTAATAAACGCGCCCACATCCATGTCGCGGGCGCGGCGTTTGCCCAGATCCGTGAACCAGAGACCGCCTTGTTTATCGAACACCAGGTCATTGGGTCCCTTAAGCGGTATCGCCGACCTTGTCCAGGGTCCCCGCCTTTCCCGCTCTGGATGTCGACGCCGGGATCGAGCCCCCCAAAACTCCGAGGCGCCCGGTGCGCCCGGCATGATCACGCCGCCGCGCGAGGGCCCCCCAACCCGAAGCCGCCATTGTTGCAGATAAAAACCCCCTTGCCGTGGGGAACCGAGCGCGGCGCCGTTCGGGCCCCCGGGGAAAATTTGGCGACCACCTCCTTGCGGCCGTCGGGGAACACCCGCGTCAGCTGCTGCGCTCGGATTCCACCAGGATACCGAGCCGCCCCGGCATCACCACCGGACCTTCCGGAAATGGGGAGACCGGTGGCGAGAACCGCGGATTGGACATGAAACCCTCCCGTTTTTGCTTTTGATGATGTTGGCCTTCGACTGCGTTGCGATGCGATCGGCCATCGTGATGGATGCCGCGATCCTAGTTCAAGCCGCCGGGGCCTGCCAAAACGATGGCTTGCAATCCAACGTATCGCTGTGGTCGCTTCCGCAGGACGGAAAGCCGGCCCAGCCCAAAGTATTTTGTCGCAGCACCTTGCGGCGCATCAAGGTACGACCGCGCTTGGTCGTGACAAAAGGGTTCATGCATATCGACCTGCAAAATGGAAATTTCCCCAAAGTCCGAAGGCTCACCGCCGCCCCGCACAAAGAGACCGAGCCTCGGTTTAAAATGTCAGGGAGGACGATGATGCATCATGCCTTGCGTGCGCCCCGGTTCGTGGGCTGGTTGAAGACCGCGATCGTGACCGGCGTTTGCTTAGCTGCCACGGTGAGTGTCGCCGCCGCACAAAAGCGATACGACACCGGCGCCACCGACACCGAGATCAAGATCGGCAACTCATGCCGTACAGCGGGCCGGCGTGTCCTACGCCACCATCGGCAAGACCGAGGCGGCGTACTTCCGGATGATCAACGAGCAGGGCGGCATCAACGGCCGCAAGATCAATTTTATCTCCTACGACGACGGCTACAGCCCACCGAAGACGGTGGAGCAGGCGCGCAAGCTGGTGGAGAGCGACGAAGTCCTGTTCATCTTTGAACCCGCTGGGCACGCCGGGAAACTCCGCGACCCAAAGAAATCCCAGAAAGAAGGTGCCGCAGCTGTTCGTCTCGACCGGCGCCGCGAAATGGGCTGATCCGCAGAACTTCCCTTGGACCATGGGCTGGCCCCGGGGGCTTCCGAGGCGCGGGTCTTGCCAAGTCTCCTTCCCCGGCAAGACCATCGGCATCCTGTTTCAGAAGAGACTTTGGAAGGATTACCTGATAAAAATTTAAGGAGGGCCTCGGCGATAAAGCAGGTAGCCTCATCATCAGCGAGGTCCCCTCGGGTGAGTCGCCGACGGTTTTTAAAATCGTGCAGATCAAGTGGGCCCAATCCCGAATCCTTTCCCCAACATCGCCACGCCGAAGTTTGCCCCGCAGGCGATCAAGAAAGTCGCGGAGATTGGCTGGAAGCCGCTGCAAATCGTCACCAACGTCTCGGCGTCGGTCGGCAGCGTGATGAAGCCGGCCGGCTATACAAGCCCAGGGCGTGCTGAGCGCGGCCAAATAAAGGGCCCCAAGGACCCGACCGGGAACGACGATCCCCCATGAAGACCTGGCGCGCGTTCATGGAAAAATTTTTATCCCGGGGGGAAAAGGAGGACGGCGCCACCGTGTTCGGCTACGGCGTGGCGCAAGGCATCGTGCAGGTGCTCAAGCAGTGCGGCGCAATCCAGCCGCGAGAACATCATGAAGCAGGCCGCCAATCTCAATTTAAAAAGGGGGGGCCTTTCGCCCGGCCCCCGGGATCAAGACCAGTCCGACGGATTTCAGCCCGCTCGAGAAATTTAGATGATGCGCTTCAAGGGCGAGAGCGGGGAGCTGTTGGCCGTTGATGAGCGGCGAAAGAGCTCCTGATCGACCTGGCTCGATGACGAGATCGAGGCGCACCGCCCCGGATGCGGTGCGCCTGACCAAGCACCCTTTGGGGCGCTGCCGATGTCAAAGGCATCCTCCGATTAAAGACTGTACTTGACAAAAAGGTATGGACTAATAATATGTAGTCCATGAAAAAGGGAAATTTACATATCGTGATACCGGACGGCCGGGACCCGGCTCGGGAGCGCGATATGGATACAAAGTGCCGCTTTATCGACAGATCGCCGACGCGCTGATAAAGGACTTTCCAGCAGGGCAAGTACGACGTGGGCGACGTCATGCCCTCGGGGGGGTCGAACTTGCGGCTCAGCTGGTCGTCGGGGATCGGTGCGGGAAGCCCTGCAGATCCTTCGGACGGCGGCGTTGTGGAGCGTGCGCGCAACTCGGCACGCTTCTGCGACGCAGCCGAAAGAGGCGTATGTCCAGCGCCTCAACAGCCTGACCGATGCGCTTGGCTTCGGCGGCAAACGGTAATGGCATCGACGACATCTACGTCGGGGCCGGACGAGCCGTTGCTGCGGGATAAGGTAGCCCCACCGGCTTTTGGCTGCAGATCACAGGCGTGCGCCATCTGCCCGGCGACAGCGATGCGCCGACCACCTGGGCGCGCACTTATGTCATGGGGCCGTTCTCCGGCATCCGGCCGTTGCTGACGGGGGAAGTGGCCTCGGTCTACAAACTGATCGAGCAGGCCTACGGGCTGCGTTGGGGCGTTTTGCACCACAAGATCACGGCGATTGCCGTTCCGGATTATGCCGCCGCAAGCCTCGGCCTGCCCGGGGGGCCCGCTTGAAGTCGATGCCCGGCTCTATTCCGACAATGGAGCCCTGATCGAATTCTCCCATATCCACAATCCCGCGCGCTTCTCGATGGAGTTCTCGACCCAGAGCGCGGTGTGAATTTCGTTGAACGACAGGAGTTGAGCAGAGTGAGTACGATCCGGGTCAAAGCCGCGATGGCCGATCCTTGCCCGCCTTTTACGTCGAGGGGCCGGCGCGAAAAGCTCCCCCGATCGTGCTCATTCAGGAAATCTTCGGCGTCAATCCGGCGATGCGTGAAGCGGCGAGGAGTTGGGCTGCGAAAGGCTACCACGTGGTGTGCCCCGATCTGTTCTGGGCGACAGGCCGGCATCCGGGTCGAGCCGCGCGAGCCGGAGGAGTTTCAACAGGCCATCGGCCTGATGCAGCGCCTCGACCATGATTCGCGATGGCCGATCTGGATGCATCGAAGTCCTGGCTGCAGCAGACGCTGGGGCACGATCGCATCGCCACCGTCGGCATTGCCTGGTGGCCGCCTCGCGGTTCCGGGCGGCCATGGAGTTGGAGTTCAATCGCCGTTTAGCTATTACGGCGTCGGCCTCGACGAGTTTCTGTCGAACGCCGCCTTTGTCGATCAAGCCGACGGTGCTGCATATCGCCGAGCTGGATCATTTCGTGCCGCCTGCGGCGCTTGAGCCATCTCCAGGCGTG